>OZ038391.1:42979620-43186010 GCA_964036045.1 Eutreptiella sp. 'Long Island Sound 2002' | reverse complement strand
TATATATATATTACTATAATAATAATAATAATAATATATATATATATATATATCTATATATATATATATATATATATATAATATAATATATTATATATATATATATATATATATATATATATATATATATATATATATATAATATATATATATATATATATATATATATATGAGGGTTGGACAGGGGTGGGGTGGGGGGGCTATTCGTTGAACTAGCACGGTTTTTCCGTGCGGGCTGAATTTCGGAAAATTGTTGTTCCATAGGGGGGGGGGTATGTTATACTTTTTCGAAATCTCCAAGAAAAGGGCTTTTCGGATATTGTATGGGTTAGGGGAGGGGGTAGGCGACCATATTTTTTCGGAAATCACGGCGGAAGTGGGGCGCTTCCAGGATTTTGGGCTGTGTGTGCAGAATACACAGGTCACCAACTCGGGTCTGGGAGAGAACCGGGCATAGTTCCAACATATCGTCACTACAACCGAAAACCATAGAAGGTATAATGATGTATTTTGATGTGCCGAGTTCAAAAATGCAAGAAAGAGGGTCCAAGGTGAGGTCCAAGAAGCAATAGACATTCACGCATGGTTATCGAAACGTGTCACTACGACTCCATCAGTGCCCGTGGTGTTTCGTGCATTGCTTCGACATATTGTGGAGTTACAAGGAAACACCTAGATTTTCGAAATCGGCACATCGAAACGCATCAATTTACCCTCCTGGCATTTTTTCCCCAACGAAACGATATGTTTGAGAAATTAAGGCACAAGGTAAGTACACAGCAAACCTACAAGCAGCCGAGCAGCTAGATGTACAGATTTCAGGCAGAAGTGTCCAACTTTCCCGAGCTGTACAGCCCCGCCACCGTCTCAACAAGCAACGGGACCTCTTTTTTGGATTCTCCGCGTTCAAAATAGGGGGGGGGGTATGCACCACCCAAAATGGTGCCACACACAAGGCGTCCGACCCGCATTTCTAGAAAAACGGCTGCTGGTTCAACAAACAGGGGGGTTTAGGACCCCCCCCCCCCCCTGTCCAACCCTCATATATTACTACACCCTGGGACCCTGGGACCCTCTCCCCTTAAATCTAGCTAGCAAGTCACAAGCAAACAAGCAACAAGCAACAACAAGCACTTCTCCTTTCCGTTTTGGCCATTGCTCCGCCTCATCGCTCCGGGCTCTACTCTACTCTCGCCATCCTAGAGCCTAGGTGGTGGGTGCCCTTGCCAAATCCAAGTTTTGAGCCAAAAACTCACCGGTGGCGCCCCGGGGCGGGGACGCCAAGTCAGGAGGTGCCCTCCCAAAAGTGCGCATTTTGTGCCCCAAAACAGCCTTTTTTGGCCCAAAACGGCCCCGAAACACAATCAAAACGGCCAAACCACGGCAAACGGTTCCCGCACTCCACGTGCGCATCAAATGCCCCGTGAACAACAGCCCTTTCTTGCCCTCTAGCTCCACGATATGTCCGAGAAACAGCCCAAAAATGGGCTAAATGTGCGTTATTTGTGTCAAACACGCCCAAAACCAAGAATAGGTCAATCGGGGGGGGGGTTTCTGAGAAATCCGATAGCGGTGGGGGGTTTTGAACCCCCCCCCCCCTTTTAAAATGGTCTGGAGGGGGGTTTTAAGGGTGTTTTTCGACGCAGACACATCATTTGTGCGAAAGTTTTTTTGGTGGTATTCTTCTGGACTGCTCATCCAAAGTGTTGTCCTTGCCCCCAATTCAGCCACTTTTGATTTTGTCCTCTTAGCTAGGGAACCCCCGTAATGCAAGGGTGACGCGCTTTTTTGGACATTTTTTTTTCCCGCCCCCCGCTCTGAAGCGGTGGGGTTCCCCCAAGCGGCAGGGGTGATGCAGCCACCTTGCCCACTTGTGGGCCACTTCTGATTTTGCCCCCCGCTCTGAAGCGGTGGGGATCCCCGAGGCGGCAGGGGTGATGCAGCCACCTTCCCCACTTGTGGCCCACTTCTGATTTTGCCCCCCGCTCTGAAGCGGTGGGGATCCCCGAGGCGGAAGGGGTGATGTAGCCACCTTGCCCACTTGTGGGCCACTTCTGATTTTGCCCCTCGCTCTAAAGCGGTGGGGATCCCCGAGGCGGCAGGGGTGATGTAGGGTGGAGGATGGCGATCCTACCGATGCTTGTTCCCTGGAATCCTGGCTGCGTTGTCATGGTTCTAACCGAAATCGAGCCTATGTCCCATGCGCCAATGGACACACCGTGCATATTGCACAACTTGTCAAAGAGTATTTCAACGGCAACGTTGAACATGCGTCAAACGATCGGCTGCGGCGCACAGCACAAACCGCCCGGTTTGGTCAAACCCGCACGAATGTAAACAATGTTGCATTGCCTGACAATTGCAATTTTGATGAGGACGCGGTCACGGTGGGTGTTATCTTTCTTGCACTTGTGACCTTCATATGGGGCTCGCAACGGACGTGTTCCGTGGGCACATTTAGTTTTTCATGGTGCACTGTTGACGGTGCACGGGTTTATGGTACCACGAAGGAGGGGCTTGCGACAAGACATGCCATCCCCGTAACGAGTCAATTTTTGCCTTTTGTCGCCATGACCAGTGATCCAACTTTGTTGTGGTGGACGGGGCAGTTTGGTCCGGAATGTGAGTTTGGGAATGGGCATGTGGTTTTTTTGGATGCCCAAATGGATGCCGATGGTCGCTGGCTCATTCCAGTGGGCACCCTGTCTGCCTTTGTGGAAACTGCAAAGGTGCCCAATTGTCCTCAGTTGCGTGCAAAGCCATACGCTGGTGTGGCACATACTAGCGTGCGGCGCGCGGAAGCAACAGAATTTTGTTTGTTTTTGTGGAGCGGCCATTGCTTTGGCAAGGATGCGCAATCATGTGGCAGTGCACTTGCAGAAAGGAGAGGTGGTAACGGACCCAAGGATGCGTGGTGGGGCTGAACCTTCTGGTTTTTGTGGACGCACAACAGGCACGTGTACCACAAGTGTTGTGCGCAAGAAAATCAGTAGCACATGCCCGTGTGTGGTCCCATTGAAGCTCGCAATGGCCATGCGCAAACAAGAAAACATGCCCCGTGAATGTCCTATTCCCGGGTGAAGTGCCACCCCGTGGGTTTTGAGCATCAAAACTAACTTGGCACGGTGCCATCCAACCGTGCCACCCAACACCGTTGATTTGACGGAACGGGTTGTAGTCGGCCAGGACAATGAGAAAAAAAAAGGGGCGTGCCAAAAAAATCCCCATGGTGATGAAGCCCAAGATCACTTTGAAAGTGGCAAAGGCGGTCGACAACGAGAGTGCGTCCTTCTCTGAAGCCTCTCTTGGACGCTCCGATTGGGAGTGGAAACTGGAGGAGGATGCAAGCTCTGTGGAATCTGGGTCTTCCGCAGATCACGATTCGTCCAGCGGTAACAAGAGTTCCGCAACTTCCGAGGATGGCAATAGCTCCTCTTCTTCCTCATCTTCTTCCTCTTCTACCTCGTCTTCCGGGGTGGAAGATCTCCCCCAAAAGAAAGCTGTGCCTGGCAAGGGCACAAAGCGGCCCATCACCGCTACCAAGCAAAATGTGAAGAAGCGTTGCACGGTGAAGACGTCAGGGCGGAAGAAGTAGGCGGAGCTACATGCACACACACACACGTCACAAACGGATACCTCCCCCACCCCCTACACCTCTTCGCTCTCCCTCTCCTTCCCTTCTAGTAGCATGCACACTGGGACTGGAAGGCCCACACAATGGCGCGGGGAGGGAGGCCTGGCCTGCCATAGCCTTAAGGGCCTCCCGAGTTGCGTCGGCCGACCAGTATAGTCACACACACACCCCTTCTTTTATGCCCTCCCCTTGACGCATTTCTCACCCCATGGTGTATTTCTGACCCCATGATGCATTCCGAACCCCATGACGGACCTTGATGCGGGTCAACCCCCATGCAATTCTAACCCCATGGTGTACTCCGAACCCCATGACCGCCTCGGAGACCCACAGTCCCAGGGTTTCTGGTACCCACGGCCGGAAATACCCAAGCCGATGAAACCCTACCATAGACGTTGGTAGGGGCGGTGCGAATTGTCGGATCACACCTGGGCCGCATACCCAACTGTTCGGAGGTGCCCGGCACTATGTATTTCATTGGGGGGGGGGTCGGGGGGCCAGGGTGCCCTTTCCGCGGACAATACCCCCGTGCAGCGAAAAACCGCCTTAAAACCTCCCCCCCAACCCCCCCCCCCCTTTTTTAAATTTGGCTCTCGAGGGGTTTTAAGCATGATATCCGATTTCCGAGAACCCCCCCCCCCGGGCCGTATCTTGGGATACGTGGCTCAAAACCGGAGGGCAGCCCAGCCCGCGCACAGCGGGGGTTGCCATAAGGACGCTCAGCCTTTTTTTTTTTTACTAAGGCAACCACTCTCTGATGTTTGGTGGCTACCCACCAACTTGACTTCACCGTGCCCTTCATATGGAAATCCCGCTGGAGGACATGGGCGATGTCATAGTCTTGACTGGATTGTAACACCCCGAGAGGTCCGGGAGGACGCGCATACCCGTGCAAACGGGGCGACAGGGGTGGGGCAAGGCGCAGGACTCGTTCCTCCCGCCACCCCGCCGCAGCTGTCTTGGTGAGGGTAGGTCATACCAAACCCATACCCAAAGTCGGCCCTGTCACTGACCCATGACCTGCTATGTGTACTCTCAATGGACACTTGGTGGAACTTCGGTCACGAGTTAAAAAAATAAAAACTTCACCGTGCCCTTCAACTCCATGATATGTCCGAGAAACGGCCCAAAAAGGCGCCAAAAAGCCCCAAAATTTGCGCAATGTGCACCAACACCCCGAAACCAAGCACGGGCCGTGTCTTGGGCTACGTGGCTCAAAACCGAATTCCGAGGGCACCTAGTCCAACCGCAACCCCCCACTTTTTGTGGTTTCCAAGCCGCAGAATCGCCCAACGAGACGCCTAGACCCCCGTACTAGTGGTCACTTGGTGGAGCCGGAGGGCAGCCCGGCCCGCGCACGGTGGGGGCCAACGGTGGGTCCACCAGGGTCCCCGGGGCAAAAAAAATCACTTCTTCCAAAGTTGTTCCTAGACCACTTGGGATGCTCAAACAAGCGTTTTTAGCCCATTTTGAGCCCGTGGTGACGCGTTTTGGGCCATGGAAAATCCCAAAATGCCTTGAAAATGGGCCATTTCAAGACCAAAAATGGGTCAAAAATGGGTCAAAAACGTGTTTTTCCAAAAGTGATCCTAGACCATTGGGGGTGCTCAAACAAGTGTTTTTAGCCCATTTTGAGCCCGTGGTGACGTGTTTTGGCCCATGGAAAATCCCAAAATGCCTTCAAAATGGGTCGTTTTGGGACCAAAAGTGGGTCAAAAATGGGTCAAAAACGCATTTTTCCAAAAGTGATCCTGGACCATTTATGATGCTCGGACAAGTGTTTTTAGCCCATTTTGAGCCCATTTGGACGCGTTTTGGCCCATGGAAATCCCAATATTCCTTGAGAAGGGGCCGTTTTGGGAGCAAAAATGGGTGAAATTGGTCAAAAACCCGTTTTTCCAAAAGTGCTCCTGGACCATTGGGGGTGCACAAACAAGTGTTTTGAGCCCATTTTGAGCCCGTTTTGATCGAGTTTAGTCCCTTCCGCTACATGTATGCAACAATTTGTACCCTTGGCACGTACCTTAGAGTGGAGCCACGTAGAGTATGGGAGAGGGGTGTAGTTTAGAGGATATATATATATATATATATATATATATATATATTCGTTTGTCTACGACGTAGATGACGAAATGGGCACTTCTAGGGGTCGGGAAAAACACCCTTGCTTTTACGACGCTTCCGGGGGTTTTTGAGGTGGCCCGACGCACTCGCGCATGAGTTTTCATGCGGTTCATCCATTTTCAAGGAGAGAAGCACTTTGCATGTTCCCTCTGCCTCTGCTTCCATCGTTCTGAGCGTTGTACAGGTGCCGCGCGTTGGCCGCGTTTTCCGTGTTCCGCTTCGGTGCTTCCGCCCGTGCTTCTGGAGGTACGTTTGCTGCGTTTGCCGCGTTCCGTTCGTCTTCCCCGTTGCCGCTGAGGCCCTCTTCTCACAAAATGACCACCCCGCTGTACCCCAACAACTGTAAGCAGTGGCTAAAGGCTGATGGAGCGTTGGAGAAGTGGAAGCCAAAGGAGGCGGGCCAGATGAGCTTCGTTGTTTTCCAGCTGAAAGCACAAACATGTATGTGTAATGTGCCCGCAACATGCGACCTTCGTTGTCCTCGTTCGTTTTGTCCGTCACATGCTTACTCGACATTGCCCCTTGATTTGGTTCCCCATGCTCCTCTCTTGATTGCATTCTTTTCTGCACAACGGGGTACTGGTGCGGGTGGGTCGAGCAAAGGGCCAAGAAGCAGAAGAAGCTGCCGGATGGGTGGGAAGACGGCAAGGCCTTCTACTTGACCACGGTGCAGCTGTACCACGTCAAGGTGCCGAAGGCCGCAAAGAAGGGGGCCCTGCCCCAGTTCTGCGACTGCCGCAGCAAGCAAGATCAGTGGTTCAAGTACAAGAGGGTATGTCAATGCGTTGCACGTGTGCCTCTAGTTTCAGGGGGGCCTAGGCTGTGTTTTCTGTGTTCATGACGTGCTGCATCATTGCCTCCGAACGCGCTTCTGGGAGCGTTCCGCGCGTTATCCGCGTTCCGCGCGTTCCGGTTTCTTGCCTCCACCCGTGCTTCTGGATGCACGTCTTGCGTTATCCGTGTTCTGTACGTTCTTTTCAGCTGCAGAAGGACCGGTTTTGGGCCTGGGCGGAGGACAAGCCGGAAGAAGAAGAGGAGGAGGAGGAGGAGGAAGACGAGTCCTCCAGCAGCAGCACCAGCAGCACCAGCAGTGCCAGCGCCAGCGGCGCCAGTGGAATTCAGCGGGCGCCCACTCCGGAGAAGAAGGCCGCAAGGAGTACCGTTTTGGAGAAGGAGAAGGAGAAGCACAAGGAGAAGGAGAAGGACAAGGAGAAGGAGCCAGAGGCAGAAGGAGAGGCGATTGGGCAGCAGAAGCAGGAGCTGGCAGCGGCGGCGCAGGACGTTGTGGTGGTGGAGGGTGCGAAGGGGAAGGAAGGGAAGGCCAAGGAGGGGAAGCCGAAGGGCAAAGAGAAGGGCAAAGAGAAGGGGAAAGAGAAGGCGGGCGGAGTGGGCAGCGTGGGCTTCAAGATTGAAGGAGCGGTGGGTCCCCAGAAGTCCATCCCGGCAAAGACGACTCGCTTCGAGCACTACAAAGACAGCGCGCAATACATGAACGACATGCAGGTGTTATTCACGTCCCGTGCGTTGTGTTTTGCGGGCCTCCGACCATGCTTCTAGAGGCGTCCGCCGCGTTATGCGCGTGATCCGCGTGCCGGTTCTCTGCTTCCGGACATGCTTCTGGAGGACATTTGTGTGTTTTTCGCGTTCTTCAGGTTCTGGAGTCCGGACTGGCGGAGTATGGGGTGACGCTGGGACGGCTGGAGAAGCACTACCGAGTGTGCTTGAGCGCGGACGCCAGTGGTCGGAAGGATGCTGCCGCTGCCACCCTGCTGCACAGCCAGGTGCGCCCGACCGCGGTGCAGGGTCTGCTGGCCTGCGGCGTTAAGAACGCGCAATCCGCCTCCGCCGCCCGTGAACACTTGGACCGCGTCTACCGGACGTCGGGGCACCGGCAGGCCACGGATGGGATCCTGAAAGGGATCTCCGTTTGTACTGGCTGCGTGGAGGCCCCGGAGAGGCCGCCCAGCGCGCTCGTGGGGACAGAGGCACCGGGCCCGGAGCCGCACGGGGTCCCCTTGGCAGCGCTGAAGGGGCAGCACCCCCTTGGGGAGCGGAGGCGACCGCCGCCGTCCCTTGCGAGCCTGGCCGCCGAAGATCTCGTGGACATGAGTACCGACGACCTCAAAGAGAGATACAAGAGAACGGTCACAATGGCCGGGATGATGGCGTATACCCTCACCGAAGACCGCGAGGAGGAGCTGCCGGTGAGCAGGAGTGGGAGCACGAGTGGGAGTGGCGGGGCAAGCAAGAGTACGTGGATCCGACGGGAGAAGCGGAAGGGGAATGGTGGGAGCAGTATGAGCGGCCACCGACGCAAGAGGAAGGACAGGAAGCCCAGGTGGAAGAGGAAGCAGAACCGATGCAAGCCGAAGGTAGGGCCACTGTGTGTTCCATGTTCTGCATGTCCCCCTAATGTGATTTCGGTCATGTTTCCAGAGGCGTCGGCCGCGTTTTCCACGTCATCCGCGTCCCGGACCGGTGCTTCCGGTCACGCCTCTGGGGGCAGTTGCACTGTCTTGCACGCTTTTGGCGTCCCCTGTACAGAGCCCCGCGCCGACAGGGACCGCAGCAGCACGCCGGTGGAGCAGAGGAGGTCGCCGATCAACGTGAAGGTCGAACAGACTGAGGAGGAATCCGCCGACGAGAATGTTATGCTGGAGGTAGGTGTGAGTTCGTCGTTTGTCGCCGTTCACGTTCCGCGCGTTGTGTCCCTGTGCCTCCGACCATGCTTCTAGGGGCGTTCGCCGCGTTATGCGCGTGATCCGTGTCATTGTTGGTCTGCTTCCGCCGTGCTTCTGGAATCGTTCGCTGCGTGATCGACGTTATCCGCGTTCTTTTTGCCATTCAGTAACGCCCCAGAAGAAGATGCCGGCCGTCGGAACCGACTTCGAGAGCCTGGTGACTTGGCCAACGCCGGGTTCAACGCATTCCACGGCCTCCTGGCCGGATGCCGACGAGGCCGTCGGCCGTAAGGCCTCCTAGCCCCACCCGGTGGCGCCCGCATGGGGAAGCCCAATGCCAGCACCCCTTACCCCACAGCCCCCCCACTGGTGGCAACGCGGTGGTGGCGGTTCGTGGCCTGCCCCTTGGACCGGCCACAAACGACCCCACAGCGCTGTGAGTTGATTATTACACCACCAGAGGTCCCAGCCAACCCGCATGGCGGGAAAGGGGGAGAGAAAACATTAACGGATACACGGTTTGATTGGAAAAAAAATACGACCCACCGTTTTCTGCGTTGCCTGCGTTCTCCGTGCTCTGTTTCGTGCGCCTCTCCCATGCTTCTGGAAGCATTCGCCTGTGTTGTCCACGTTTTCCGCGTTCTGCGCGTTCCGGTTAGCGTGCCTCCGAACGTGCCTCTAGAAGCTGTGCACACTGTGTTTCGCGTATTTGGTGTGTACTGTGTGTCCCATCATTGCTACCAACATTATTTTAGAGCACTTTGAAATGCCTCTTAATCTCTCGGCTGGTCGCCTCCGCAAGGAGCACTGTGCCACTTCAATTGAGTACGGGTTACGACCCGGGGAGTCCAAACTCGGTGAGCTAGACACGGATGGAATATGGGACTACATGATGAAACCCATTGTGGATGCCCAAGAGGCCATCCTCCGAGCCCGGGAAAGGGAGGACCTCATCCCCTTAGTACCACGGTACAACACCTTCGTGCTGTTGCTGGGCATGGTGCGGCCCATGCAGGTGGATGGCGTCTGGGACCGTGATGGGTTGGTGTACAATGCCTATCTAGCACGGTTGCTATCCCGGGGGCAATACTACGATCTACACAAACATTGTCGCCCGGATGTGGTGGACCTTATTGAGGCGGTTAGTGCCCATTGGGCTGCAGCATGGACCATGGGAGGCACGGCCACGGGGGATGAAACCCTAGTGCCGCATACGGGCCTTAGGGCAGGCCCCCTCAAGATGTACATTGTGCGGAAACCGCACAACACCGGCATCAAGCTCTATTGCTTGGCCGATGCCGGCACGGGGTACATTGTGGACGTGTACCTCTACACTGGCCGCCGTGGTGTCCTCCGCCGACACGGTTTTGGTGCGGGCAACCTCAACGCCCGACAGCTGATGGCGATGTGGTCCAAACAGCCGCCGGCTTACACGGTCCTTGTAGGGGACTCGTTCTTCGGGTCACACGCCACCGCACAACGGCTTGCGCGTGAGGGCCGCCCCTTCATCACCATGGTGCGCAAGGACACGGCCGGTGTCCTGCAGGCCGGTGACCGCATCCAGGCCGGGCAGACGGCTGTGGCCACGGTTGACGGCCACAAGTATGCCCTGCAGGTGTACAAGCAGCCGAAAACCGGAGGCAAACCTCCCAAATTGGTGCCGATCTTGTCCAACGTGTGGTACGCTGCGCGGGGCCCCCTGCACCACACGGGCCGGGAAATCCACCCCCTCGTTGCTGCGTACCGCCAAGTGGCACGGGGGGTGGACTCTGCCAACCAGATGGCGTTGCAGATGCGCCTCTTGGGAAGGCAGATGTCCTGGTCGCAAGCCGTGCGAGGCTTCTTGCTGCGATACGCCGCGGCCAACGCGTTTGCAACCTGCCGCGCCCTAGAAAGGTGCCGTGGCACGGATAGCATGTGGGAGTGGCAGTGGGCCCTCCTTTGCCGCCGGTACTGTACCGATGCGCAGCCGCGACGCAACATCCACGTCCCCGTTGCCGGCGCCCAACGGCGCACTTGTGCACATTGCGGCAAAGGCCGCACACAATACGTGTGTAGCGGATGCCTGGACACCCAGTTGCATGTGCAATGCTTTGCACCCGCGCACGGGATCCCTACAACGGGCACGGAGGACGCCGAGGGAAGCGAGCCGCCCCTTAGCCAGGAGACTCATGAGGGGGACGCCGGGGAGCCCGACCCGGAAGCGGACGGCGAGGACGAGGAGGAGGCGGATAGCGATGAGGAGGAAGAAGAGGAGGAAGCGGAGGACGCTAGAGGGAGCGTAGAGGACGATACGTTGGAGAACTTCTCCTTCAGCGTGCAGTAGACGGGGTGGCGGAGGCGGCCGTGGTGGGATCGAGAAGGTCATGGCCGCCAAGCCTCTGCCATCCCCACCCATGGGGACCAGTGCGAAACCTGGGGGGGACCAACCGCGTAGGCTGGATACCCAACTGTGAGGACGCGGCCCCCCCAACATAGGTGTGTTGTGTTTTACGCGTTATCCGCGTTCTGCGCGTTCCGGTTCAGTGCTTCCGCCCATGCTTCTGGAAGCGTTTTCCGCGTTCTCCGCGTTATCCGCGTTCCGGAGCGTTCTGGAGCGTTATCCGCGTTCTGCGCGTTCTCCTAGCTTACGGGGATAACGTACTAGCAGGTATGGTGAGTGGAAGCCCAAAAATGGCGCTTCTGTAGACAATCTCGTAACCCAATTGCTTGAGCTCAACATCCACATCAACATCCACATCCACACAGACGTCTTTTGTTTGCTCTGAAGGGCAAGCTTGGGGGAGAAATCTGGTGCTGACGTCTGCCTACAATCCTTTGCATGCTAAGAGGGATGAGTTGGGAAAATACAAAAAGTGAAACTGTAGATATGTTGCCCTTAGGGTGCTTTCCATGCCATGCAGTGTCACTGCATGCCACAGGTGCAGGGCCACCAGGGCACAATCAGGTGCGGGAATTCCATGATTCCGAGCATACCCATACTGCATGCTTGCCCAAGACATGAAAAAAGACATAACACATCCCCAACTGTGCAGATAGAAGCGCATACCTCCCAAGAGCACTCGGGCCAATGACTGTGAATGCTGGCAAATAGTCACAAATGTTGAGTAAGGGATGCCTTCAGAGAAGCAGAGCCCTGTCAATCGGTGGAGAAATCCAGTTGAATGCAACGCTGTTACCAGGGTCTGGCGGGAGAGAGCCACTTTGATCCATCTGTAAATTGGTGCATGAACCCCAGAGCATCAGGCAAAGCCCCAACACCACAGCAGTTTTCTGGAAACATCCCTTGCCTTGCCTGAATTCCTCCTTAGGGTTTCTCAGTGCTACCCCAATGAGCAAACACCCCTTGTCCAAACCTTGGAGGGGAGGGGTCCACGATAGCTCACAAAAAAAGGGGGGGGGAACAAACACCTGGCACAAACACAAGCACATTTGCACGTCAAATTAGCTATGGGTGGCTGGCAAACAAACGGTGTGGACGAAACTTCTGGAACATTGGGAGTCTGTAATGCGCGCCGCAGGCGCCTCAGGGTAAGGAATCTACACCCCTCTCCCCAACTCTAGGTGGGCACACTCACGTCTATACGTGGAGTATCTCAGAAAGCCGGGGCCCGTCCATGCAGCCCTGTGGGAGGAGATGAAACGGGCGATGACCCGGCGCAGGAAAATCCCGGATACACGGTACCAGCAGTTACTCATATGCTGGCACCGAAGCCCAAGCAGGGCACGCCAACATTAATGACGTCCGCGGCAGCGTACTCCCATTTTGGCAGAGCCATGCAAGGTTTGTGGATTCCGCGGAACTGTGTGAGGCGCATTCCCCTGTGGTGCTCCAGGGTGTTTTTGACGGCCCAGGGCAGGCCTTGTTTTTGCAGGGCATTATCTAAAGCGCGCGTGCTAACGGTGGGGGACATCATTTCCCCCAGTGGGGATATCTATGCACATCTGCTGGCTAAAGTTGCGAGGGCGTTTAGAGATCTGTACGAGAGACAGCTGACACTTATGGCTACAGCGATCAAGAACGGAACAGGAGTCCAAATGCCGGGCAGAACGTTGCCAGAACTCGAATCCTGGTCGATGCGGGAGCTGTCATATATGGGTGTTGGACAGGGGGGGGGGGGGGGTTGGAACTACCGCGCACCCGTCATTTTTCAATTTCGCGCCACCACGGAGGATTATTTGGGGTTTCCCCTTATGACCCCCCCTATTTTGAGGGTGCTGAATTCATTTTTAATGGTTTTGGAGGTAGTTGGGACAGCTAGGGGGCTGGTTCATGGTGTTGTGCTGAATTTTTCCGCATTTTCTCTGCACTGGTTTACTGCAGGTTTCGCACTGTTTTCGTGTTCCACAGACACCACCATGGCTTCCCCATCCAAAATGCATTCCCCTTCAAAATCTTCATCTTGCTCTTCCCCTAGCCAATACCCCGGCAAAATTTGACCGAACAAGAAATAGTATTTTCAAAATTTCGAAAAAATATGAATCCAAACCCCCCCCAAACCCATACATCCCCGAAAAGCCATCTCCAAGGGACATCCGAAAAGGTATAACATACCCCCCCCCCCCCCCTACGAAACACCAATTTTTCAGAAATTGGCCGACACTACTCAGTCGGACGGGTGCGCGGTAATCTGGCTGTTCCCCCCCCCCCCCCCCTCTCAACACCCATGTATATACTTTCTGAGTGTCTATTTTTTTCGGTGGGCGCCATGTATTTCTGTTCTTTGATGCTTTGCCAGGCCCCGTGCCTAGGCCCGCACTGATGAAGTCCCCGCGCCCACGCTGATCTACCGACATGACTTCAACGGCCAATGCACCCCCGCAGGCTGCCGCGGGGGCCCTCTCTGCCCCCCCCCCCCCCCGCCACACGTATCGCCCCACCCACAGGCTCCCTCAGTAGAGAATCTAGTCTCTGAGGGACTCCAGCCCGTTGCCCCCAAGGGTTTTCTATGCAGCCCCTGAGGCTGCCGAGGCCTCCGATGACATGCACACCGCCGATGGCCCAGGGGAGTACACCCCTGAGGAGTGGGCAGCGTGGTATGCTGAGCAGGATCAACGTGCTCAGCTTTTGAAGGAGCAGCAGGAGTTTCTGGCACAGCAGCAACTAGCAGCGTATCAGCGTATGGTGGGTGTCGACCTGCGACAATCATCGCTAGGGGCCGCAGCCCCCGCGTTGCCATCGCCTTCTCCGCCGCAGCCCGTGCACCCTGGGAACAGTTTGTTGCCGCAGCCGCCTGCGGCTGCTCCGCCTTCGCCATCAGAGTCTGGTACAGGGCCTGCGGCCCCTGCTATCCAGGCTATCCGGGATCGGTTCCTGGTCGACCATGCGGTGCCAGGAGAAGTGGCCCATGAAGGTACTCAACTAGCCATTGCGTGCCGACTGGTAGCTGAGTCAGTGAACTATGTGTTTCAGGACTGCCCATGGTTGTCCCCTGGAGATGTCGCTGCCATGACCCTGAGTCGGTCGTCGCTACAAGGAGATGGGGTCCCGCCCCTGCCTCAGGTGCTCTGGCACCATGAAGCTCTGACTGTGGCCTTCCTCTCGACGGAAGACTCCTTGCCGCAGGTTGTTGAGCGAATGCGCTACGTCCACAAGCAAGTGTCGGTGGGTGAGCTTCACCTGGTAGTACTCTGTTCGACGGATCGCCTGTTATAAGACGGGGCAACGTTCTTTAAGGAGAAGGCCCCCTGGGCCTGGATTGAGATGGCGAAGTTAAGCCGCCTGCTTCCTGGGGTTGGCGGGCGGTTCTTCATGCGTGGCCTCTACGGACAACGGCTGCACACTTCAGCCAGCAGTCCCCGTCGAAGCCCCTGCTAAAGATCAGGCCCCTTCTGGCCCCGGGAACGGAACCAGCGGGCCTCTTCGTGCCAGTGCGGCCCCCAGCTCTGAGCTGTGGGCAGTGTCCCACAAGGTTGTTGTCTGCAGGGATGCTGTGGTATTGTGCTTGTGCCACAGCTATGCTATGGGTGCTATGAGAAGCGCCTCCTTCTGTATGCAAACCACCCAATGGTGCACAGGGGAAAAGCTAGGTCCATGAGACCCTATAGGCTGTATCCTGACAACCCATTCTTTTTTACCCAACCTTTCCCCCCTTGTGCTTTACATAACCTGACAAACATGGGGGGGGTGTTGTTATGACACCTTGGTGTGTTTTGGTCTGCAGCTGGTGGCGCCAATTGGGTGATTGCCACTTACTGCCCTTCCCTTGGACCCTTTCCCTCCATAGGCGGTGGTGCCCAACGGCCTCTCACCACCTTGTGTCCTTCCTCTCCCTCCTTGGGGTGAGCACTTGGTGTGGCGCGCACGCGGCGCGGAGATTTGGCCACCTATCCCGACCAAGCAACCGTACTTACCACCAAGGGGTTTTCTCTCCGCAGGGGCCTTTTTAGAAATGGGGAAAGCCTGGGCTATTCCGGGAAAACACGCCGTAAAAGTAGTGCACGGTGCGTGTGCGGCGCAGTTACTCCCCCTTAACCTATCTTTCCCTCTCTACTTCCCTTTCCTTACCCTTGGTAGGTTGTGCCAACAGAGCCCCTGGAGTTTCCCTGTTTCACTGCCTTGTGTCGGGTCCACACAAAGGAGGGCAACTGCCCTTGCTGTTGCCAGGTGCGTCCAAGTGGGCACCCAATACCGGCGGTGGAGAATCCAACGGCGGTTTTTGGGCTGGGGGGGGGAGGGGCAAACTATTCACACAAGTCCCTCTTTGAGGTGCCCTGCCAAAGGCAATAGAATTATGCTGTTTGACCTACTGTTTGAGTTCTACCTTGTTTTCTGTTAGTGCATTCTCTGTCCTTAATGCTGGCAGCTGCTCCGCTTCAGGCCACTCGTCTTATGTTAGCACAAGAATTCTGTTTTTGGAGGCACAAATACCAGCCGAGCAGCACCAAAAAACGCCGGAAGGCGTTGCGTCACAAGGAAGTGGAGCAGTTGAGCAGTGTGACCACGTGGAGTGCATACTCAGCGCAGGTGGTCATCCACATGGCCCGTACCCCTCAGAATGGCAGTATGCACATATTTCGGTCGGGAATACTCCCTGAATACGACGATCCTTTGAATCGAAGTGGGGGTCTTTTCAGGCTGGCGCTGCAGGGCACCAATTGTGCTGCAGATGCATTCAGAGTGCTCTGTGGTTCCCTTGTCCTGGGGCAACTCCCGCACCACATGTCTATCAACGGAGTGACATTTGTCAAGAAGGGGACCAATTGTGGTTTGAATGTCTGGGTGGGAAGTAGTGCAAAACAGATGCGGGCCCACGTTTTGGAATGGTTCACCAAAGAGCTGGATGGCTTCATTGCTTCAAGTGTGTTCTGTCCCATCAAATGCCTGCTACCCTCAATTCAGAAACAGCAGGCACCAGAGTATTTACCGCAGCCGCCACTCCAGCAAGGTCCACAAGGTCCGACCCGTACAAAGGCTGATGGCACCTGCAAGACACCACCACCATTGATACCACCACCAACGCAAACGACCAGGACAAATAGGCTACCGCGTCCAGTGGAACGTATTCCGCTAGCAGCCAGCACCCTCGGCCATCCAGGAATACTGCCTTTGGACTCGGCAGAAGAAGTACCCGTACACTGCGGCACAGCCATATTGGATTTGGTAGATGAAATGCCTGCCCACTGCAGGCAAGCCGTATTGGATTTGGTAAAAGAATTGCCTGCACACTGCAGCATGGGTGTAGTGGATTTGGAAGAAGAACCGCCTGCACACTGCAGCACAGGCACATTGCCCCCCCAGCTTCCACCTTCTAGCGATGATAGTGCCTATGACACGTCTTCGTCTTGGGGTCCCACAGGGGGAAAGAGTAACAACAGGTACTCCCATGCCCTCGTGTTTGATGTGAAGGATCCAGCACGGAATCAGTGGCTGCCATCCTCATGGAGTGAAGAGCGTTTACTGAAGCCAGCTTTTGAACATTTTGTACTGCCGCCTTTGGTGGATGTGCAACACTTGGCGGCAGACAGCTTTGCGGCTTGTGCACTGCGTTCAGCTGTCCTGTCAGAGGACAGTCAGGGGCACTGGGGACTGGGGGACTGGGAACTGCATTGAAATGCTTACAGTGCGGGTAAAAATTACCCCGGGTAAAATTTATCTGAGAGCCTCCCAGACTGTGATAATTTGTACTGCTTGTGATATTTCACCACCTTGAATTATTATTATGCCCCCTAGCCCATACTCTTTGATGCTTTCTCAGTTGGCTTTAGGCGTTCTGGCAAGGGCAAGCATCTTTTGTCGTGTTAAGACCCATGGAACGCCACACACTGCTTGCGGCTGGAGGATCATTATTGCAACAGTGACCGTGGAAGCCAGACAAGTTTTAAGTTGGGCATGAAATTCACGAGGATATTGCCCGTACCTGGCTGAACTTTTGGCGGAAAAATGGCAAACGCTTCAAAACACAGAAATGCGGGCGGCACTACTAGCCTCCCCGTGCTACGGCGCTGCATGCATATGTTTGTCAAATCTGCAATTACAGAGTTGTCAGAGGCCACAATTGTGTTGGGAGATCACAGGCATTTTGCCTGTGGTGTACTAGGCTGCTGCAAGGATTGCAATGAGCCTGATGCTCAAGAAACCTGCCCTATTTGCTGTAACACTGTTTGTGAAGATTGCAGGTTGAATCACAATGTGCAATGCTCTTGGAATTAGGCAACTGGTAGACTGCCTATAGGTTGCATGAACATTCTACACCGCTTTGATGTGTGCACACATGGGTTTGGTGAAATTATCCCGGGAGGGGCCTCAGACTGTGATGATTTTTACTGCTTGTGATTTTTACCGCTTGTAATTTTTTCCGCCTGTACTTTTTACCCGGACTGTAGTGTGTGGGTCTTGTTTTGCACGAACCTGGGCCTCACAAGGAGCGGACGTCTGGGATTAGTGCACTTGCCATTGCCTAAACACGTGGATTTTGTAACACCCTTCTGCACCTACGGTACCGTGTATGGTGCACCCGCAGCTCACAGGCACATTACGGGTTTCATTAAATGCGTTGTCGCTTTTGATCTCCATATAAATCATCAAGCTAGGTGGTGTGCATGGGTGGTGTGCCTATTGTCCTGAATGCACACAGGCCCAATGCCCTCGAACTCTGCCACGCTGTGTTTGTGCCAACCGCATCTATAATGTGTTGCCATACTCTCTCCTGGTAACTGCGCGATTTATGCTCCGCGAGAAAAACTTCGGATCCCTGAAGCGCCTGATGCTTCGGGTATCACAGGTCTCATCTTCGAATAATCATGCGTGCTTTAAGTACTGGCTGCGAATTGCTGCAGCCGTGCATATGTTCTGGACCCAGGCACTTTGCCATCTGATCATAGTACTCGAGTCCGCTTTCGACGGTGTGGTGCTCCATGTGCTCTCACACATTATCAAGACATTACTCAGGGTAGCGACTCGTATCTACGGGGGCTTTTGTTCATAGAGACACCCTGTCTTTTGTCATGAATTCCATCCTGCCTTTAAAAATCATCCTTTTTTTGTTGATCATCACCATGGTAAACTCTTACCAAAGCAGCTGCAACCCAGTGGTGTCAGGCCTTTGTTGGGTTGAGAGTTACTGCCAGGTTTCTCCACATCTCCACATCTCTATGTCTTCACATTTTTCTCTGGCCTAGTACCATCGGTAGTGTGCGGCAATGGACAGGGCGATGGATGAAATATCAATGGTTGTGTGTGTTGGCTCATGGCGTACCCTGTAATACACGAAGTGGTGTTGGTGTTTGCTGTTTGTTTTGGCCTTGCTCTGTAGCAACTGTTCACAACAAAGCCCCCTCTTCTTACAGGAGGTGGGTATTTCGACGGGAATATTTCGTTCTGGGAAATTTCATTTTTCAAATGTGCGCGAAATTTCCTGCTCAATTCTCAGGCTGCTGTGCGAAATCAACTCGTCGAAATTTAGCCACCTTGGCGTGCCACCACCCCGCCGGCACTTCTTCAATTCATCAATGAACCGCAATGCATGGCCCTGCTCGAGCCAAAGCGAGGGCATAGTGGTTGTGCCCAAGGGTGCCACAACATCTGCACCTGCACTGGGGACACACTGCTTGGTCTTGTTTGCAGCAGGCTCACTGTCACTGCCACTTGCAGACATGGAGGCAGAAACAGGTGCAGAAACTGATACAGAAATAGATGCAACAGATTAGCTGCTGGGGACGAAGAAGAAGTGCAATCAGTTTCAGAACCTGGAGGAAGGATTTCAGCATTTTGTGCTCTCAGGGAATGCCATGCACGCAGTGCGAAGTTTTGGATGTCGGCAAATGCTCGCACCCTAGCTACCTTTTGGTGGTAAAACATTGATCCTGTGCCCTTGGTTTCCTATAAAGGAAAAGTGCTTCCATAAATAGTCAAATATTTTTGGATTGTTCATTTTTCTGAAATGGATTCCGAGGAAATAATACGGTCACCACCAACCGTATTACTTGGGTGAGTATCCCAGCCTCTGCGTGCGCAATATGCACGCAGTGACCACGCAGTGCCCACGCAGTGCAAGAACTTCCCCTCAGTTGCATGTTTGCAAACAACATTTGATGGATTCCTATGTGCATTCGTCTTCTTGTGGCTTTGTTTGTGCATAAAAGACATTTGCTTCATGAGGCTGATGGGTCAGGGTTGCCAGGAATTGAATCCACGATTTCTCTGCTGACAGACCACTGCACATCCACAAGATAAGGCCTGTCACTGACATATGCCAGCTCAAAGACCATTTACAGACCGAAGGACGGAATTTTTTTTTTTGAAATTTGAGGACTCTGGCCGCACAGCAACCAAAAGGAAGGGGTGCCTGGGCCCTGGGATTGAGATCCAGGTCATGCAAGAACCTCCTGGGGTAAAAAATCCTGGAAGCATCTGAAATTTCCTGCTCAATTTTCAGGCCACTGTGTGAAATAACCCTGGTGCAAAATTTTCTCGTGCAAAAATTTTGCCGGTGCAAAATCCCCCCCCCCCCCCTCTGTATTGTTCCACGCCCTTCCAAGCCTCTTCCCTCACTCTCACTCTGAGGGAATGCCGTGCACGCAGTGCGCACATAGTGCAAAGTTTTGTATGTCGGCAAATACTCGAACCCTAGTTTTGGCCCCTTGGGGGAGCACCTGACGCGGCTTGGGGGCGCACCTGACGCGGCACGCGCGCGGCGTGTGTGCAGTGCCAAGGGCCATACGAGGGGTAGCAAACCTGGCGCCGAATACAAAACTGGGTGAGGTACAACAAGATATGAATTTGTGAAGGGTAGTCCCATTGCCCCTCCAAATATTGCGATAGCCGTTGTACCCACGGGATCTTAAAAGTAATGTACACCACGGAAACGCTGGGTCCGACGGTATCGCAGCCCAACGACAAGTTTCGCCCCACACCAACCGCTACCTTGTGCCGGGGCTGAGCTTCGAGGGCGGGATCTTCAAAGAGCAACAATCGACATTTCTTACGCGCCTCGTCTTGCCCAATCTAGCGCGGATGTTCAATGGACAGCAACAAATGACATTTCCTACTCAAGAGTATCACGAATCAGGCCCAAATCCCTAGACGAGGGGCCCCACGGGTAGGAACTGTGGGTGCTTGGGTGGGCTAGAAGGCTGAATCTCCGCCCCATGTGCCCCCTCATGTGTTGGTTGTTATCTTGTGGGCTTTGCGGATTTGCTGTGCTAGCTGACAGGTGGCAGGCAATCTTGGGTGAGTTTCCTGGCAGGTGCACGCAGTGCGCACACAGTGCCCACGCAGTGCAACAGCTTGGCCTGAAGCATGTCTGTCAACGTCACGTGTGAACAGTGCCTTTTGAATTTGAAACGGATACCACTCATTTTTTAATGTTTGCTTCCCAGTTTTGCTACCATTAGATCTCCACTATTTTGGCACAACAGTTTCGCAACTGGTTTCAGAGGTGAGACATTTTGAGTGGAGTTTAACACTGAGAAAAGTGTGTTGTGCACGGGAACATCATGCTCCTCTGCAATCATATTTGCTAATCGAAAATTTGCAGTCCAAGAGCAGAATTCTCCAGTGGTCTGTGCTGGAACTGACAAAATTTTCAACTGCTCGCAAGGGAAGGAGTGATGCTGGTCAACAAGTGGACCATTTAAGAAGGAAAGAGTAGATTGGAGACTGCTGATCATTCTGACCAGCGACGCTGCTTGGTCTGCAAAGAGGCCAAGCGTGCTGACGGGTTTTCAGTCATTGCATGCATTTGCACACAGGACTTCCGCACCTCGCAGATTTTGCAAGTCATCAGCTTTGTTGCTCACTCTCTTACCACAACAGAGGTTTGTGGGACGCCGTCAAGGCATGGCAGTCACATCCCGCTGCATACAGGTTCAAATATACATCCCACCAGCGCCTGACAGCATGCGGATCCTCCGCACGGGATAATATATGTTGTACTTTATCTGCCGGTCTGTTTGACCGAGTACCTACGAGGCACACCTAAGTCTGAGCCCCCCCCCCCCCCCCGCCCCCAAAAGAGGCCAAGTGTGGTGCCTGGTGCGACACAGTCCCTGAACCAATTTCCTGGAAACGAGATAGACTCCAAGAGGTACAGAGCTTAGCTTAGGAACGTTGCCACAGGCGGCTATCTGGATGCCACAGTGCTGGATGCGGGAGAATTTTGATGTCGCCCTTTTCAGACTGCTTTCTTGGCTGGCACTGCAAGTCCCTGTATGGATGGCACTGCAAGTCCCACCAGTACACAACCTGTACTGCGTTGCCCACTTGCGCCTCCAGTGCTTCCGTGACAAGTGTCTCCTTTAATTGCTGTCTGCGCGGGGTGGGGTCCCGGACTCCCAAATTTATTGCCTTGTTGGGCAACAGCCCAGTTGTGCCAGGTTGGGCCTTGATTGATACTCGCACAAACAGTGAGGACCCCTCAGGTGTTGTTGTTGCAGCGCCAAAGAGGACGATTGTGTCTGTGTCTGTGGTCTGTGCAACCACGGGGGCAAAGCTGTGTATTATGACTACTGAGTCAGAACGGCCCTTAACCACCCTCCCATGAAAGTAAATACTGTTGTGTTGCTGCTCGAGTGCACCGGAGATGCACACAAACGACGGCATAATTTTCAGTCCTTTTACCATGGCTCGTGGTTTCTAAGTCCTGGGATTGCTTGGACCATGCCTTCACTGTGTGGCCAGTCCATTTTCTATCTTTTGTCTGTACCGTGACATGTCCCATACACACCGACATGCAGGTATTGTAGACATACAATACCGTCATGTCTGTGGAATGGGCACGAGCTCGAGCATCCCTCATGACCAAGAGTCCTGAATTCTGCCAGCCTAAACCCATTACCAAACCTGAAGCCAAGCCTGCTCCAAAGCCTGCCCCAAAGGGCAAGCATGTGCATTTGTTCAAGATGAGGCGCAAGGTTGGAAAGGGCTTCTGTTCCACAGCTCCTGATGCCCCTGATGGGCAGTGAGGACCTCCAGAACATGCGGAAATTTGCCTGCACATAGTGTTGTAGTGCCCTGTTGCAACAATTGTGGTTAGGGTGAGGTACGGGCAGGTTTTCGGCGACATATGTTCTTTTGGTACCACCCGTCATGCGCAAGCACAGGCTTGTCTAAGTACATGAGCCCGTCTGACCATCATTTTTCTGATTTTTGGTGTGCTTGGACAAGGGGGGTGGTTTGTAAGTTGATTTCTCCCTACCATGGGTGCCCTGAGAAGGCAGGGGTTATGTAGCTATATTGGTTTCTCCGCGAAATGGGGACCCGGAGAAGGCAAGGGTTATGTAGCCATATTGATTTCCCACCATGGGGACCCGAGAAGGAAGGGGTTATGTAGCCATTCCACGCACACGTGGGGGGTGTTGCTTGATCCGTGCGCGCACCATGCATACTTTTGGGTATTGTTTATTACCCAGATCCAGAACGCCTGCTTTTTTTTCCACAAAATTGGGTTTGTCATGGTTGTTGTGGATGTAGGACACATATTCAGCTGTTCGTTGACCATTGGTTGCTTTTTTTTTTTTTTTTTTGAAAATCACCATGAAGAGAGGTTGTTAGATCAAGTGCAGGCACGGGCGTTGTATACCCCCCCTTTTTTGGGTCATTTGCGGAGCATACCTGAAGGCATGATATTGGATGTGCAACTCTTTGTAAAATCATTATTTTGCCCCATAAGACACTCCCCCAATGGATTTTTTGATTTTGAGGCCTCTATCCCCTAAAACTGTACAACACTTCTTGCGGGGGGTCTTGGGTGGGGGGTCAAAAGTTTTCGCTCAGAAGGCTCCAAGCAGCGGGGAGACATATTGCTATCACACAACCGCAGGTCGAATGGTAATGCACACGGCTGCAATATTTTAGGTCGGCGGTTTGAATCCTGGTCGGTAGCTGCCGGCGGCGGCGCCGCTGCGGTATTGGCCACACCGGGGTTCAAACCGCCGACCCAAAAGTCTACAGGCGCATGCATTACCATTCGGCCACTGCTACTCCTGACACCTGTGGTTTTCTCAACTGCTTGGACCTGTGTTTGCGACTAACAAAAAACCCAAAGTGTGTGTTTTTGTCTGACTGACTGTTGGCCTGTCTAACTGACTGATTGGCTGACTATCAACCTCTCTTCGAGGTGCACTGCCGAAGACAATAAAATTTCATTTTCCAAGTTTTCGTTTTTTTCCTATTAAATGGTGCATTTTGTTGGCTGAGTGCTACGAGAAGACGGGAGGGGTTCTTCATCCAGAAGGGGGGGTGCGAGATAACACCATGGCACTCAGAGGGTCTGAGAGAGCGTGGTGGAGACTGCTCTAAAAACAAACCCTTCTGCGTCTCGTCCCCGCCCGCTTGGGCACAACCCTTCACTGTGCAGAAGAAGGCTTTTCTGCATCAGGCTAGGGCATATTTTTTTGTTTCCATTTAACCAGATAACCTTAAAATGCTTGCAAACTGACCTTTGGAACACCACGGATTCATGGAGAATTTCACAATGGCACACGTCAATTTTTGGAAGCAATGCTAATCTGGAAATCCTGATCTTCGTAAGGTTCCTGCTGCCATTTGAAAGATTCCACGCTACAACTGGAGTTACCACAAACCTAGGGATCCAGAAAAAGGAGCGGGGGTGTTTCAAAAATGTGGACTACAGCTCCAAAGATGAAGCGTTTGCGCTTCAACAAAGAGCACAAGAAGGACCAGGAGGCCCCAAAAAGGTGACACAGATTTTCAACGGCATCATGCTAGAAATTAAAAGTTTCTGATATGCTAGCGAGAACTGCAAGGTGTAGAATTTAGGAGCCTGGGACGTATGACAAGCATTGGACTGAAAATCATGAAAATTCGAAAGATCCGGTATACTAGCAAGAGCTGCAAGGTGCAAAAATTAGGACCCTGGGACCCGTGACAAGCATGGGAAATTTTTTTTGGGTATGCTAGCAAGGGCCGCAGGGTGCAGACATTGGGACCCTAGGTGTGGCTGTGTAAGGGCTGTTCAACGGGGTAGAAGCTGGGTGAATATTCGAAAAACATTGAACTGTGCACGCACTGTGCCCGCACCATGCGACAAGTCCCCCATGGGCGACGGCAACCGTAGGGGTTAAGTCACCATCTGCAAACGACAGAGGAAGCTGACGTACGTACGCAGTGCGCTTTGTGCGGTCTGAGGATAAGTGTTGAGTAAGAACTTTAATGGAACCCAAAGAAAGATATTCGGGTTTGCCACTAACGAATGCCCGGAACCTTAGCTGTTTCTGAATTCAATTGCTTGCCCACGCAGCGATGTGATGGTGAAACGTGGAACATGCGGCACTTTGTCCATTCTGACAACCTCGGGGACCTCCGGGTGCTTATACCGGCCCAACATACGCATCACCGGCAGCCGACTGCCTGCTGCCCTTGCTGGCCTTTTTGCGGCGCAGCGGGTGTATCAGACGATGAGTCAGGGGACCGGGCACCCGCGATGCGAAGACCGCTTAGAGTCCCGTGAACCTTACATGGTCCAGCTGGGTGGGCCCCACCCCCCTGTGGGGAAGGTGCAAATGGTCCTCGTGACACTCCCGTAGCTGAACAGCCTAGTGCCCACGCTCGTGGCACGGGAGCCGCGCATGTAGAAGGTCATTCGCGGGGTCCGTGAGGGACCGCACCGCCGCATCCGTGCGGGGCCTAGACAGCGCATATATGTCCCTACCCTTGAAGGTGTAGGACCTGGTCACCCACCGCCGCCCAGTCAATTGCACCTGCGGCAGGTGGGCTTGAACGCACAAGTACACCGACGACGGCATGAGGAGTCCCACCCCTAACGTCCCCATCGCTCGGAGTACCCTGTCAACGCATAGGAGACCACTAGGCTTAACCTTTATGGAAAAAGGTAGGAAGTGCCTACTTTACTTTGGTGCATACCTCCATGAAGGAAGATACCTCCGCTCTATTGAGCGGTAGGGGTGAACTTAATGGGCGGCTAGCTTTGATACCCTCGTGTCTTTGAAAAATGTACTTTATGCTTCAAAAGAATAGAGAAAATAATTAATTGCTGGTCTTTAATACTTCTAAAAAAAAAGGGAGGCCTTGGCCTCGAAAAGGTCCGCCACAAAAGACGTGACAGTGACTTTTTCTTACTCCCTCCTCGAGTACTAGTTCATCAAGCTAGTAGGATTAAAGAAAAAGCCTCAAAATCCCAAGAAATTACCTTACAAAATACTTTAAAGCAGCAAATGACATTGTCATCAATTCATAGAAACATGTTACACTGCTGGTACCATGAAAAACAGTGTAAGGCACAGTGTATGATGTCCCAATCGAGGGGCATTCGTCAAATGTTCCAAAAATTGAGCGAAAATATTTGGTGAAAATTAGGGAGTAGTAGGGTTGAAAACCCCCACCTCCTCCCTAGAGCACACATGGTTAACCACTTTCTTTTTTTCAACCAAATGGTAGTGCGAAGTCCAGTTCCATGTCCATCTACAAAAATGTATATGTACACTGAATATGTCTCTGGGTTTGACGGTGGGGCCTAGCTGTAAAATCCCATGGAGGTCCCCCTTTGCGTGATTTTACTACATGGCGTCCCGTGTGATTTTATGTGGCCGCTAGCTGTACTTGGTATGCGCTAGTCTTGCCGCAGGGCCAATATCAATCCCTATATCGACAACCTGCAGTGGTGTTTCCTACCCTACTGCCAGTTTCACAAATGAAATGAAAGATGCAGCAGCGCTCAAACACAGGTGTGTACAATGCACAAAACACTGTCAACACCCATGTCTGAAGCACTAAATGAAGACTGGGCCAACAAAGGAATGCAGCCAGAGGCTGTGACCCCCTGTACAACACAAAAAGAAAGAGGATATCTGTCCCGCGCAGGTGAGCAAATATATGGCTTGGGTTACCAGCTCCAGCAGGGTCTGACCGGAGTGTTGGGCCTGGTTGCAGTCTAAAAAAAAAAGCTACAAATAGGACCGGGTTGCTCAATCCAGCCACCTCACTACCCCACACCCCGTAGTCAAACTCTCGCATGAAAGCCACATTTGGCTGAGGGATAGTACTTGAGCTCTACCCACAGGCAGATAACACCAGAGTACCCGAGGTCACTAGGCATGTAAACACACCTCAAGGTGTCAAACCATGCCCTGGTCAGGGTCAAAAGAACACCAAAAAACAAAACGCAAACAACTATATTTGCAAGTATTTACAACCGACTGGAATGGTGGGGCAATGGTTTTGAGCGGACACTCTGCACTGTTTGATTTACTAGAAAAGCTACACTATCAGTGTTAGACTCACAACCACGGTCATGGTTCACCCCGCAGGAGCACAATAATCTGCGCAGTGAGAGGTTGCACATTAATTTGCGCCACTGTCTTCAGAGAGGGGACCAATTGCAACCTTGAATGGTCTACAACAGACCCAACCTTTGAAGAGCCACTTCCGTGGCACTTCTGAGGCACATCCTAATGAATGTGGCGCCACTGTCTACAGAGAGGGAACAAATTGCAACCCAAGTGGTTTGCAGAAGACATGACCTTTGAACAGGCACTTCCCTGGACCTTCCCATGCACATCCTAAGGACTTGGGCGCCAATGTCTTCAGAGAGGGGACCGATTGCAACCCTGAATGGTCTGCAGCAAACACAATCTATGAATGGGCACATCCCTGGCACTTCCAAGGCACATCCCGATGACTCTGGCGCCACTGTCTTGAGGGAGGGGACCAATTGCAACCCTGAATGGTTTGCACGACACCCGATCTTCGAACAAGCAGCTTCCTGCTACTTTTGGGGCACATCCCGAGGACTCTAGCGCCTCTGTCGTCACAAAGGGGACCTATTGCAACCCTCAATAGTCTGCAAAAGACACAATCTGTGAACACGCACTTCCGTGGCACATCCTAGGCACATCTTGATGACTCTGGTGCCACTGTCTTCAGAGAGGGGACCAATTGCAACCCTGAATGGTTAGCAGGAAACACGATTTGTCAACAGGCACTTCTGTGGCACTTCTCTGGCACTTCCCAAGCACTTCCCAAGCACATCCCGAGGATTGTTGCCCCACTGTCTTCAGAGAGGGATCCAATTGGAACCCTAAATGGTCTGCAAGATACTCGATTTTCGAACAGGCGCCTTCCCAGCACCTCCGGGGCACATCCGGATGACTTTGGGGCCAGTGTCATCAGACAAGTGACCAATTGCAACCCTGAAAGGTCTGCACGAGACCCCATCTTTGAACAAGCACTTCCCTGGCACTTCGGGGGAAAATGTCCATGGCTCGGGCGCCAGTGTCTTCAAAGAGGGGAACAATTGCACCCCAAATGGTCTGCAAAAACTACAATCTGTTAACAGGCAATTCCCCGGCACTTGCCAGGCACATCGTGATGACTCTGGCGCCACTGTCTTCAAAGAGGGCACCAATGGCAAACCTGAATGGTCTACCACAGACCCGATCTGTGAACAGGCACTTTGATGGCACTTCGCAGACACCTCCTGATGACTCTGGCGAGTCAAAAAAAGTCATTATCATGTCTTCCTTGGGGTACTTGATCCAGGCCAAGCCCCCCTAATCCTTGGGAAGTTATGAAGACTAACACTTAATCATTTTTATCACTCTTTTTGAAGCTTTAAGTACATTTTTGAAAGTAACTAGGGTTACAACCCTAGCCCCCCATGAAGTTCACCCCAACCACTCAAGTGAGCGGAGGTATCTTCCTTCATGGAGGTGATACCGAAATAAAATAGGCATTTCATGCCTTGGGCCTTGTTGGTTAAGCCTAGTGGTCTCCCAGATCAGGACCCTATACTCCATTGTTCTTCCTACTGAATGTGGGCCTACTGTTTAACTGATTCTGAATTCAGTTGCTTGGCCATGCTGGCCAAGTCATACCCTGTGTCTGGCCCAACCTACTTGCCCCAGATTCCTAACTAACTCCGTTGCATGTCAAAAGGTGTACATGAAGTGCTTAGGACTATCTTGGTGGCCAGACTCATGGCAGTTTTCTTTATAAAATCAGTTGTTCTGTTCATATTTGACCGAAACTTTGTATTTAAGCCTGCATTATTTTTGTGCAGCCCCTCTTTGTTACACATGTTTTGATTCTGGAAGGATTTATCCTGATTTCGTTGATCCTGTGCCTGGACTTGCTCTACTCTAACTCTGTGTTGACTTCATTTTGCATTGGGGAAAATCATCAAGGTTTTCTTTGGTAAAAACAAGGAAGAAGCACAAGTGTGGGCAAAGCAGAAACCTTTTTCTGGTAGCAGAGGAAGGCCCTAGAAGACTAAAGCAAAACACAAAGAACATCAAGAAACACTTGTATCCTGAACTGTGGAGATGTCTGTCGCATTCAGTGCCAAAACGGTACCGATCACAAGCACCAGATCAAGGACTGGTGATGTGACGACTGTACCTTCATCTACAAGTGGTGTGCGCTGTGATACTGGTCCTCCAAGAGAACATGCCGAACCAAAAGGGGCGGAGGAGAATACGGAAATATATACAGAGGGAGTCGGTCTGGGCGCTGAGGTGCGTGGCTCAACGCAGGCGAACCTCAGGCGCCTTGAAGACAAAGACCCTGTGGCAGCCGCCTTAGCTTTTGTCGTGTCCTCATTGCCCCCGTCCGAAACCATGCCTATTCCAGGGTTCCGAGAGATGACCAAAGTGGCCAATGCCAAGGTCAAAGACTGGAGAAGAGCGGCAAGGAAAGAAAAAGGGAAAGATGCAGCTTTGGGGCCGATGTTCAGAGCTACCTGGGGCGCCGAGGCGTTTGAGATACCTTACGGCGAATAGGATGCCTCGGGATCGACCCATTCGTCAAAGTGGGAACCTGACTGGATTTCCAAAGAACCTACACCTTCGAAGGAGCCGAAGGACCCTCAGTGCCTGTAGCTAGTACCCTCTGCAAGGGGGGTGGCTCCCGAACCCTCATGCGTGGAGCGACGTTTGCCGCCACACATGGCAACTCCTAAGCCGGCTCTCGATGAGACCATGGAGCTGCTTTCCCGGGTCCTCGGTGCAGGTCATGAAGACCTTGACCTGAGTGCACTGTCAGCACCACTCAAGGCAAAACTGAGGCACTCCGATTTGAAGAAGCACCCCCCTACCATGTCCCCTGGTGTGGAACTTTTGACCAGGGATGTGAACAGCTGCAGAAGCATCCCCAGCTCTCCGATGGACATCTGTTGTAGCCCTTTCCACCCCCGTGTGAGGACTGTGCCTGTTTGTAGTGTAGGTGACACCAGAGAGGCCGAGATGAAGAGCTATGGCCCAGTTGCCAGATAGAAATAAAAAGCTAAGTAAAACACGACGAAAAAACTATCTAAATAGCTGAAAATAAAGCTAATTAGCACAAAATGGCTAGGCAAGAAAGCGCGCTGCGAAACGCGTTAAAATGCGACGGAAAATTATTCGGCCTTAAATGTGTGAATAGTTAACGCCGTAAGCAGCGTAGCAAACGTAGGAGTAGAACGCCGTGCCCCTTGCCCTCTAACACGCCGTATACGTAATGAAAAACGCTCCGCGAGCAGCGCGTAAAAACGGAAAAACATTTTTCTAAGACGCTACGCCCCTGAACTTGCGCACTCTCGCTTTGTATTCTTCACCATGTACCCCCCTTCCCATCTTCGCCCCACCCTCGCCGTTTTGCCCTCCGTCTCGCTGCAGGCAAGCCAAGGCAAGTCAAACTCAAGAAAAGACGACACCATCAACTGAAGAGACGACGAACAAGACGACTCCATCAAATTCACCGACACAGAGACGGGCGCGGGGTAACACAGGGTAATAATCAATGTTTTTTGTGCGTGCCAGCAGGGAGGGAAAGGGCACCACAGCACACAGACGCCACCACCGGGCAAAAAGCAGCACAGACAACCAACAGCACAACACAGCACAGCACGGCGCCGCACGACAGGCCACAGGAGAGTAAAGCAAGCACCAACAGCACCGCAAAACGACAGCAGAGCACGACAGCACAGCACCACGCGACAGCACAGCACCACAGAACATGACACAGGGGAGCAGGGCACCACAGCAAACCGCAGCAACCACAGGGAAGCAGGCCACGCGGCCAGGCAGGGACACCGACACCGAAACACGCGGCCAGAAGACAACTACGGGCCACCAGACCCGGCACCGCACCACAGAACACCAAAGGAAACAACACAACACACAGCAATGAACCACAGCACCGGGCGCCAGCAACAGCACGCACCACACAAACAGCACAATGCAAGCGCACCAGCACAGCACAGCACAGCACCGCAGAGAGCGGAGAGGACAGGAGACGCACAGCACGACACCCCAGGACACACACAGCACAAAGCACAGCAGCGAATGGTAGCACACATCAACACGCCACGACGAAACACACACAGCGCGGGGGAGCACGACAAAACACAACGCCGCAAAGCACAGGACCCCAGGGCGACGGGCAGCACCAGAGGGCACGGCACAGCAAGCAGCGGCACCAAACGAGCGAAACAAAACAACACAGCACACAACAGCAAAACACCGGGCGGCACAACGCGCAGCAGCGTGGCGCAGCACCGCACCCTGGACACAGCACAGCACAGTACACGGCAACGCAGACCAAAACCAGACAGCCAACCACACCGCAAACAACCCAACCGGACAGCACGACCAGGGACACGGCACAACACGCAGCAACAACCAACAGCACAGCACAACACACAAACAGACGCCCCAACACACACGACACAGCGCGCAGCAGCCCACAACACAGCAGGGTGAGGCACCACAGCACGACACGCAGCTCGGAACACGGCAACACGGCACCGCGACACACCCGACAAAAGGGCAGCGCAGCGCAGCAACACCAGACAGCACAAGGCACCACGCGCGCACCGGGGGGGGGGGGGGGGGGGGCAGCAGACGGCGAGAACCGCCAACGAGCACCCAGCAAGCAGGCAAGAGCAAAGCAAAAAAAACGGAGCACCGAGCGGCAGCGACGAAAACCGCGAGACACAAAAGTGGGGGGGGGGGCAGCAACTGCAAGGGAGCAGGCAACGGCCGGGCAGGAAACACAAAAACAGGGAGAGGACACGGAGAGCCGAGCAGCGGGAGACCAGCACAACAAACAAGAGGAGGTGGGGGGGGGGGAGCAGACGGCGAGAACCGCCGACGAGCGACAAGCAAGCACGCAGGAGCAAAGCAAGAGAGAAAAAAAAACGGAGCACCAAGCGGCAGCGACAAAAACCGCGAGACACAAAAGGGCGGGGGGGGGGGGGGGGAGGGGGGGGGGGCAGCAACCACAAGGGAGCAGCCAACGGCCAGGCGGGAAACACAAAAGCAGCGAGAAGACACGGAGAACCGAGCAGGGGAGACCAACAAAACAAACAAGAGAAGGGGGGGGGGGGCACAAAAGGGCAGGGCAAAAAAAAGGGGGGCGGAAGGGGGAAAGCGGAAAAGGAGGGCAGGAGGACACAGCGCCAAGGCCCAGGGCACCCGGAGCCGAAAACAAGAGAAAGCAATAGACAACGGGGTCAAAAAAGGAAAAAAAAAGGCAAGAGGGGGGGGGGGGGGGAGCACAGACAGTGCCAAGGCCCAAGGCACCCGGGGCCAGGAACCAGAGAAAGCAAGAGACAATGGGGGCGCGCAAAGGGAACAGCGAGAAAAAGAAACGGAGCACCGAGCGGCAGCGACAGAACCCGCGAGACACAAAAGGGCGCGGGGGGGGGGGGGGGGGACAGTAACCACAAGTGAGGAGCCAACGGTTAGGCGGGAAACACAAAAGCAGCGAGAGCACACGGAGAACCGAGCAGGGGAGACCAACAAAACAAACAAGAGAAGGGGGGGGAAGGCACAAAAGGCCAAGGAAAAAAAAAGGAGGGGGGGGCGGGAGGGGGAGAGCGGAAAAGGAGGGCAGGAGGACACAGCGCCAAGGCCCAGGGCACCCGGCGCCGGAAACCAGAGAAAGCAAAAGACAACGGGGGCGCAGAAAAAAAAAAGGGACAAGAGGGGGGAGGGTAAGCTAACAGACAGCGCCAAGGCCCAAGGCACCCGGGGCCGGAAACCAGGGAAAGCAAGAGACAAAGGGGGCGCGCAAAGGGAACAGCGAAAAAAAAAAGAGGAGAGAAAGAAGGCAAACAAAGGAACAAGAAAGGCACAACCCCAGCCCGGAGGGGCCTGAGCAAAGCAGAAAGACAAAGCGGCCAAAGGAAAAGTGAGGCGCACCAAAACGCGCCCGGGAGGCCGGCCCGCCCCACCTGGCCAAGAAGAGGGAGCACACGCAAACACGCACGGGACCCGGGCGTAGCGTCCTCCGACCCGCAAGGGAAGGTGTCGGCGTCCACACGAAACAGCCCCGGTGCACCGGCCGAGTTCCCCGTCCAACGACGGACGGTACGGGAAACCGGACACGTCAGTTACGGGGTCCACACACGCCAACCACCGCAGAGCACGCAGCCCAAGACCGACGCCGGAGGGACCCGCCAGGGACAACCCCATCACGGGGCCCCGAACGGGTACGACGCAGAGCGAGCCCAGCGCCCCTGCCTCGGCGGGCGCCAGCAGCAGTCACCACGAGCCCAGTTCTCGGCCGGCCTCCGCGTGCCCTGCGCAGCCACACAGCAAAGCCGGCGCCGCAAGCCCCCGGGGTGGGGAAAGGCACCACGGCGTCGGGAAAGCCGACCGGAGCACCCAGAGCGACCGGACGGGACGAGGCGCGGCGCACCACGTGGGGCCAGGAGGCACGCCAGAGAGGCACGCCGCGGTGCCAAGCCACAACGGCCGCTGGGTGCCGAAAACCCGGAGAGCGTGCACAACACGCGGCAAACCACGGCACGAGAACAGGTGCCAAGCAACACCAGCCGCCGTCCGGACGGACGTGTGCATGCCCGGCAGCAAACCCAGCCCGTACCGGCTACGGAACAACCGCTGTCTGGATGGACGAGTGCGCGCCCGGAGAGTACCCAGCCCCTGCCGGCTACGAAACAGCCGCCATCCGGATGGACGTGTGTGCGCCTTGAGGGTGCCCAGCCCTGCCGGCTACGAAAAGCCGCCGCCCGGATGGCGGACTGCGCGCCCCGCACCGCAGCCCCGCACACACAACACCACACACACAACACACAGCACGACACACCGAGCGAGCAAACCGGTGAACAGGAGCCAAGTGGCCCAGGACACCGAGTAAGAAAAGGTCACTGCCATGTCTTTCTTGGAGGGCTTGATCCAGGCCAAGCCCCCCCTTAAAACTCTTTCGTTGATGCTAAGACTTACTTAAGTATTTTTATCTCTCTTTTGAAGCCTAAAGTACACTTTCTCAACGTAACTAGGGTTATAACCCTAGCCCCACATGAAGTTCACCCCTACCACTCAACTGAGCGGAGGTATCTTCCTTCATGGAGGTGATACCGAAATAAAGTAGGCATTTCATGCCTAAGGTCTTGGAGGTTAAGTCTAGTGGTCCCCCACCCCAAGACCCCTATACTCAACCGTTTGTACCACTTACGGTGGTTCTACTCTTTAACTGTTTCTGAATTCAGTTGCTTGGCCAAGTCATATTCTGTGTCTGGCCTAACTCCTTTGCCCCACATTCCTAACCAACACCATTTCATCCAAAAGAGTGCACCTAAAGTGCTTGATGCTAACTTGGAGGCTAGAGTCAGGCCAGTGTTCACTTAAAATCATTTGTTTTATGCATTTGTGATTGAATCTTTGTACCTAAGCCTGCTTTGTCGATCTGCAGCCCTTCTGTGATACACTGGATTTCAAAACTATTCATTCATTGGATCCATATCCTGTTCTTGCTCTACTTACTGCTTTGGTTTGGGGTTTCAACATCACAACCTGCAGTATTTCATTGAAATCATTAGGGCACTAATCAAGGACATCTTTACGGTAGCAGAGGCAACCCTTGAGAACTTTTCGAACCGACTCTGAGAAGTACACAAGCCAAAACCAGAAACAAAATGTCCACACCATCAGTACAGATGTCTGCCAGGACCTGGCGAATTTGGTGTGTACAAGTTCAACTTGGCAATAGCGGGCCCACCTCAATGACTGAGCCCAAGCTCAGACCCGCATCTGGGTCTCAAGAAGATCCATTACACAGAAGCGCGGAACAAGAAGCGCCTAGATTGACCACAGAGGCCTTAGCGGCCCGTGGTGATAGCCTGCAGCATCTCCGCCGAAGAGTTGCTGCGCCTATCTCCCGATCTGCTTGCCCTGCTTCTTCTTCAACGGCTACTCCAGCTGAAGGACCTGAGGAGCAAGGCGAATTTAGAAGGAAAATCAACCAATACATTCTCGACGAGGAGTACTACAAGTCTGTCACAGGCAAAGATGGGGAGGAACCACTGGACGCCTTGGGATCCCCACCGTATATGGACATGGGTTCCTACCCTTACTCCGGCCCACCTACGGACCTGGCCGACACAGTGTCACTACCCAGGCGACTGAGAGGGCCAGTGGGGCGTCCTGAGCTGCCAATCACTATCAGGAGCCCTGAAGTGTGCCCCGCTTATGTGAAAGATCCCTATCTCGCCGAGCCAGCTCATGGGGTCTGGATCGTACGGCCGAACTACTGGCCAAATTACTGTCCGGGTCCGAAGACCCAGATGTGACAGCTCTTTCTGAGGCTGTCAACGCTAAATTTGGTATCACTGAACCCTTACCCCAGCCAGCATTGGCCCCACCCTCTGCCGGACTGAGCACGCTGGCGGAAGATCTCAAAAGATCAAGGGTGTCCAGGTTGCTACCCAAGGTCACTTGCCCCAGCCCTTTTCATCCTCGCGCTAGGACAGTCCCTATTGCTGAACTACAGGACGTGCCTGTGACAGAGACTGAGAAAAGAGGGCTGTCAGCCCTGGCACCCCTCGCCGGCTTACCTCTCCCTCTTCAGGCCTACCCCCAGGGGGTGGGAGGAGTGGCAGACCTATTGCTCAGGCGAACATCCAGCTGGAATTGCCGGAGTTCGACCCGAAAAATCCGCCCGAATGGGCAGAAGACTTTGCTGAGTTTCTTTTGCTAACTGGCCAATCCCATGTGGATGTGGCCACTAAATGTTCACTGCTGAAACGCTCATGCCAAAAGAAATTTTTGCAAAAACAGGTGAAGCAGATTGTGAAAACCTGTTCAACATGGGCCGAGGTGCTCCAAAGATTGGAGAAAAAGTTCCCGGTCTATGAGACTGACCTCATTGTGCGCACACAGATAGAGGACCTACCTATGCTCCCTGAGTTTCCTTCCGCTGCGCGAGTCTCCGAATATGTGTGCGACCTAGAGTATCTGTTTTCAGGGATGAACGTGGGTTCCCATGGAGCCACTGAGCCCCACCTGTGGCTCATGAGTAAGATCCCTTCACGTACGTGGGACATATGCCACACTACCTCTGAGAGGAAGAGTTGGACCCACACGTACGACGACCAGGTGGACCTGCTGATTGAGCTAGCCCTTGAGAGGGAGAATGACTCCCACATGGAGAAATTTCTCAAAAAACACCTGGGTCGAGGTGGTACCCCTACCCCCGAACGTGGCGAAGGGAAAGGACCCAAAAAACCCACTAACGCCAACCAGGGTGGCTGTAAAGGAAGGGGTAACCTGCGTGCCATGAATGAGGTTAAACCTGAAGCAGGTACACCCCCTCTGTTCTTCTGTAAACCTGTCAAGGAACAAGAGGGGACCTTGTCATGCCCCTGACTGCGACCACCGCAGTAGTTGTATGCTGCAGATGAAACGAAAGCAGCACACTAAAGATGGGAAAGCTGTGACCCAGCAGGACCATTTCAGGTGTACCATCATCTGTGGTTACTGTGGCAATCGTGGTCACTACGAGGACAAATGTCACATAAACAAACGAGAGAGTGACAAACACAAGCGGCAGGAGGCTGAACGCCAGAAGACCCAAACACCCACCAGAAACCGCCAGAATGGGGATAAAGGTGGTAAAGGAGGTGGCAAGGGGGGTGGCAAAGGTGGAACCCCTGACCCCCAGAGGCGCTCATCAGCACCCGCTGCTTCTCCCTCTCCTGCCGAGGGTGCCCCCAAGAAGCGCCCACAGGGGGATAACGCTACCCCTGAGGGGAATAACTCCAAGAAGAGGCAACTGGCCTCGATGGCCAAGTCCCTCATGGCTGCAGGGGTGGATGTCAAATTCCCTGCTCAAGAGTAGGGGGGCGGCTCCGAAGAGGAGGACTCTGTTTTCTGGATCCTCGTAAAATCGCGGATCAAGTTTTTCGAGCAGTGCTTGACACCGGCGCAACAACTTCTATAGTGGCCCGGCGCCTGCTAAAGACTTTCAAGAAAACTAAGACGGTGGCCAGAAGAGTAGGGGATGGGCGTACCATCCGTTCCTTGGGGGGAGTCGATGTGACTATTTGTCTTGGCGACGAAACTGTGACCCAACACTGCAGAGTGTTGGACACTGACGCCTTTGACATCGTCATTGGTACCGAGAAAGATGTCCTTGATTAGTGCCCTACAGATTGTGATGAAATCCTGCAGATTTTTGATGATGAAATCCCAAAACCAAAGGATCAAGTAGAGCAAGAACAGGATGTGGATCGAATCAATGAATAGTTTGAAATCCAGTGTAACACAGAAGGGCTGCAGGTAGACAAAGCAGGTTTAAATACAAAGATTCAATCACAAATGGATAGTATAAAAGATTTTAAGTGAAAGCTGGCCTGATTCTAGCCTCCAGGTTAGCATCAAGCACTTCATGTGCACTCTTTTGGATGAAACCGAGCTGATTAGGAATGTGGGGCATAGGTGTTAGGCCAGACACAGATTATGACTTGCCCAAGCAACTGAATTCAGAAACAGTTCAAACGTAGAACCTCAATAAGTGGTAGAGACAATTGAGTATAGGGGTCTTGGGGTGGGAGACCACTAGGCTTAACCTCCAAGGCCTAAAGCATGAGGTGCCTATTCTATTTCGGTATATCCTCCATGAAGGAAGATACCTCCGCTCAGTTGAGTGGTAGGGGTGAACTTCATGGGGGGCTAGGGTTTTAACCGAACACGCGACACAACACACGCCACGCGGGCACACCGGTGAACAGGAGCCAAGTGGCCCAGGACACCGCACACACCACACAACACACCGCACAAGCACACCGGTGAACAGGAGCCAAGGGGCCCAGGACACCGCCCACACAACACCACACACCGGGCGTGCGCACCGGTGAACAGGGGCCGGGAGGCCCAGGACACCGCACACGCAACATCGCACACCGGACACCGCACACACCGCAACACACCGCGACACCGGAGAACACGAACCAAGTGTCCCAGGACACCACACGCACAACACAACACACACCACACGAGCACACCAGCACAAAAGGGCCAAAAGGCACATGCAACACCACGCACAGAGCGTGCACACCGGTGAACAGGAGCCAGGAGGCCAAGAAAAGATACGGTACACATAACACCACACACAGAGCGTGCACACCGGTGATCAGGAGCCAAAAGGCCGGGGACACCGTACACGCACCACCACACACAGAGCGTGCACACCGGTGAACGGGAGCCAGGAGGCCCAGGACGCCGCACACGCACCACCACAAACAGAGCGTGCACACCGGTGAACAGGAGCCAGGAGGCCCAGGACACCGTACACGCACACAGAGCGTGCACACCGGTGAACAGGAGCCAGGAGGCCCAGGACACCGTACACGCAACACCACACACAGAGCGTGCACACCGGTGAACAGGAGCCAGGAGGCCCAGGAGGCCGTACACGCAACACCACACACAGAGCGTGCACACCGGTGAACAGGAGCCAGGAGGCCCAGGACACCGTACACACAACACCACACGCAGAGCGTGCACACCGGTGAACAGGAGCCAGGAGGCCCAGGACACCGTACACGCAACACCACGCACAGAGCGTGCACACCGGTGAACAGGAGCCAGGAGGCCCAGGACACCGTACACACAGCACCACACGCAGAGCGTGCACACCGGTGAAAAGGAGCCAGGAGGCCCAGGACACCGTACACACAACACCACACACAGAGCGTGCACACCAGTGAACAGGAGCCAGGAGGCCCAGGACACCGTACACGCAACACCACACACAGAGCGTGCACACCGGTGAACAGGAGCCAGGAGGCCCAGGACGCCGTACACGCAACACCACGCACAGAGCGTGCACACCGGTGAACAGGAGCCAGGAGGCCCAGGACACCGTACACGCAACACCACGCGCAGAGCGTGCACACCGGTGAATAGGAGCCAGGAGGCCCAGGACACCGTACACACAACATCACACGCAGAGCGTGCACACCGGTGAACAGGAGCCAGGAGGCCCAGGACGCCGTACACACAGCACCACACACAGAGCGTGCACACCGGTGAACAGGAGCCAGGAGGCCCAGGACACCGTGCAGGCAATACCACACACAGAGCGTGCACACCGGTGAACAGGAGCCAGGAGGCCCAGGACGCCGTACACGCAACACCACACACAGAGCGTGCACACCGGTGAACAGGAGCCAGGAGGCCCAGGACACCGTACACGCAACACCACACACAGAGCGTGCACACCGGTGAACAGGAGCCAGGAGGCCCAGGACGCCGTACACGCAACACCACGCACAGAGCGTGCACACCGGTGAACAGGAGCCAGGAGGCCCAGGACACCGTACTCGCAACACCACGCACGGAGCGTGCACACCGGTGAACAGGAGCCAGGAGGCCCAGGACACCGTACACACAACAGCACACGCAGAGCGTGCACACCGGTGAACAGGAGCCAGGAGGCCCAGGACACCGTACACACAACACCACACACAGAGCGTGCACACCGGTGAACAGGAGCCAGGAGGCCCAGGACACCGTACACACAACACCACACGCAGAGCGTGCACACCGGTGAACAGGAGCCAGGAGGCCCAGGACACCGTACACGCAACACCACGCGCAGAGCGTGCACACCGGTGAACAGGAGCCAGGTGGCCCAGGACACCGTACACACAGCACCACACGAAGAGCGTGCACACCGGTGAACACGAGCCCGGAGGCCCAGGACACCGTACACGCACCACCACACACAGAGCGTGCACACCGGTGAACAGGAGCGAGGGGGCCCAGGACACCGTACACACAACACCACACACAGAGCGTGCACACCGGTGAACAGGAGCCAAGCGGCACGGCACACCACATGAGCAACCCGCCCCCAACACGAACCCAGCCCACGCCGCCCTGCAGGAAAGAACCACAATGTCAGACCACCAAGACCAACCGTACGGCCAAGGCCAACCCAGCGGGTACGAAGAGGGTAGGCAGGCAGGGCAGGCTGGCGAAGAGGGACAGGGGGACAAGGCGGGGAAAGCGAGAGGAGAGGAACCCCCCCCCCCCCCCCCCCAACGTGCACACACCCCACTGCCGCGCACGGGGCAACAGCCAGGCGCCAACAGGGCCCGCCATGGAGTCAAACGGGCCCGCCAGAGAGAGGGTGTGTCGCCGCGCCTGCGCAACAGCACGCCCGGGCAAGGAGCGCGCGCCACACGCAGGCCAAGCAGGGCACACGCGCAGCACCGCACGCCAGCAAGCACCACGGCACAAAACACGACACCACCACGGCAAACACCCACAGCCGACGACGAACGAGCCGCCAAGAACAAGTCCAAGCCCCGCAGTCCCCACAGCGCAACAGCCGCCGTCCGGATGGACGTGTGTGCGCCCGGCAGTGAACCCAGCCCCTGCCGGCTACAAACCAGCCGCCGTCCGGATGGACGTGTGTGCGCCCGGCAGGGTACCCAACCCCTGCCGGCTACGAAACAGCCGCCGTCCGGACGGACTTTGTGCGCCCGGCAGTGAACCCAGCCCCTGCCGGCTACGAACCAGCCGCCGTCCGGATGGACGTGTGTGCGCCCGGCAGTGAACCCAGCCTCTGCCGGCTACGAAACAGCCGCCGTCCGGATGGACCTGTGTGCGCCCGGCGGTGAACCCACCCCCTGCCGGCTATGAAACAGCCGCCGTCCGGACGGACGCGTGTGCGCCCGGCAGTGAACCCAGCCCCTGCCGGCTACGAAACAGCCGCCGTCCGGAGGGACGTGTGTGCGCCCGGCAGTGAACCCAGCCTCTGCCGGCTACGGAACAGCCGCCGTCCGGAGGGACGCGTGAGCACCCGGCGGGCACGCACTGCCTGCCGGACGGGCTACCGGACCACCGGGCCCGCGCCACCCAGAGAAGTGAGTGCTCAGTTATCGCAAACCACACGCCCAACGGTACCACACCCAACACCACCCGCAATGACACACCATCACCACCACCATACACGCCCACCCGCCACCACACACCCAAGGCCCATCATCAGGGCCGCCCGCCGACACCACAACCACCAGGCAGTCCAGCCACAACCACCACCACCACCCAGCCCACACTGGCCCGACCACACCTGCCACCAGCCGGCCATACACATCAGAGAACCCACCATCACGCCCGACCACACCGCGCAGGCGACGCACCCACATCCAGCACCCAAACCCAAGCACCCACACCGGCACCATCCACACGGAGCATACACCAGCCATGCACCATCAGACAACACAAGCTGTTCACCAAGTACACGTCCACGCGCGCACCCGCACCCAACCACGCCCACCAAGCGCCCAGCGCACCGACCCCCACCACCACCGCCACACACAACGGCACAAACCGCACACAGGCAGCCACCCAACGCCGGCACCAACTCCACGGGCAGAAAGGCGGACAAACCGCCGACATCAACACACCCGCACCAACAAGCGCACCTAAGATACCCGGCGCAGGCCACACACACCGGGCGCCACACCACCAGCCGCACCCACCTCAGGCTGACCACCCACACCGAAGAACCCAACATCGCGCCCGGCCGCACTGCCGCCCTCTCCTCTCCGCCAGCCTCTCACCGGCGGCACCACCACCCACAGCATCACCAACAACACCCTCCCCCCCGGCAGCACTCACGACACCGTCGCCAGGCACACCACCATCCACCCCGCACCACACCTGCAACACCCCCACGCTCAACACCACCCACAGCACCCATCCCGGAAACCGCTAACACCGCCGTCCCACCCTTACCACCTGCAGCACCATCACCATCGACGTTGCCAGCGGCACGACCATCACGCCCGACCACACCGCGCGGACGACACGCCCACAACCAGCACCCAACCCCAAACACCCACACCGACACCACCCACGCCGACCAGACCGCACACCACCCACGCAAAGCACACGCCGGCCACGCTCCACCAGACAACACAAACCGCCACACGCACGGCAACAGCGCACCCGCCGCCCACAGACCCCCCGCAACCCGCACCAAGTACACACCAACACGCGCACCCGCACCCAACCGCGCCCACCAAGCGCCTGGCGCACCGACCCCCACCGCCACCACGACACACACACGCAACCACCCAACGCCGGCACCGACTCCACGGGCAGACAGGCAGACAAACCACCTCGTCGGCATCACCAACAACACCATCACCCAATCCACCACCTGCGGCACCAACGCCACCATCGCCCGTTGCACCAACGGCAACCCCCCCTCCGGCCCCCCACCACCCGTTCCCAGCGCGTCACCTACGGCACACACCGGCCTCACCGTCATCCAGTGCATCGCCTACGTCACCCTCGCCATCGGCACCACCGACGACACCACCGCCCACAGCACCCCCAGCAACACCCTACGTAGGGACAGTACCAGCGGCGCCACCAGCCGGCACACCACCTGCAACACCCACATCAACATCGCCACCACCCATGACATCACCCGCAGCGCCCTCACCATCAACGTCACCGGCAGCACCCTCACCGCCGACATCACCAGTTACGCCACCACCCACTGCACCACCTACAGCGACCACCGGAGCCGCAGGCCCCCCCAGCACCCGCCCCATCACCTATGACACCATCAGCGTCACCAACCCCGTCGCCGCCCGGCGCATCACCCGAAGCACCAACGTCAACAACACAAACCCGTTTCGACGCCTACAGCACCCCCCCCGTAGGCGTCACCGGCATCTCCTCCACCCATTGCATCGCCCATAGTGCCCCAGCCCAACCCACTGCGCCTTCGGCGCACACGTACCCGACACCCACACAAACCAACCACGCCCACACTGCCCACCACCCCATCAGCCCACGCCATGAACACACCCACACGCACGCCCACGCCCGGCCACGCCACCCAGGCACTACCCAGGAGCCGCGACCAGCCACGCAAGCGCCACGCCACCACTGCCGCCAACCACCCGCCGTCAGCACCCCCCGGACCGGCGCCCTGGGAACCGGAAGCCTGGGGGCCGGCGCACACACAGGGAACCCAGAGCGCAACAGCCACCCGACCCCCGTCCCCCACGACACCCACGCCCACACCGGCGCCGGCACCGGCACACACCCACACCCACGCACAGCACCCCAGCCATCCCCCCCCCCCAAAAAAAACAACGCCAAACAAGCCAGCGAAAAGAGAGGAGCAAGGGAAAGGCAGAGGAACAGACCACGGGGAGAGCAGAAGGCAAACACGCAAGCCCACACACGCCCCCCCCCCCCCAGCCAACCCGACCCCGCATGTCCCGCACCCTCCCAGGAACTGCCAAGCCCAAGACCACCCCCCAGGCACCACCACAACAGACCACCATGAGGAGCCGCCGAGGACGACACACGACACACCGCCGCCAACCACACGGACGACACCGACACAAGCCCCACCCCCACAACCCGCCGCACCCAGCGCTGCGGCGCTCCAACACACAATGGTGCCTTCATGGATGCGGTACACCCCAAAAACCCCCTTCAGCCAGCCGACCAGAGACCACCACGGGATGCACCAAGAGGACACCGCGGGAGACCCACCCACAGTGAGGCCCCGACACCCGCCACCAGCCTGCAGCCTACCACGGGCCCACCCCACACCCGAGCAAATAGCCCCCCCCCCACCGTGGAAACGATACACCCCAGCCACACACCGCCACTCACCACCCGCGGGCGCCGCACCGGGGCCACAACACGCCCAAGATGCCGCGACCCACCGACCCGCGGACCCCGCAAACGCAATAGCCCGCGCGTGGCCCATACACGGCGCTCCCCGCACCACTGGGCCCACTCAACGGTGGGCCGACACCCCCAAAGCACCACATGACCACAACCCCCTGGTTGCGACACTCCAGTCCCGCACACCCCGCCCCAGGGGACCCCAGGCCCCACGCCACACCGACCCCGCACGACCCACAGACTGAAACACGCCAGGAGGACGATCAAGAGACCGCGCGGGGCTGCCCCACACCGCCAGAGGACAAACCACGGGCGACAACCCACCCCATCAGACCTGGACACGGTGCCCCCCCCCCCGACCGGGAAGGCCACCACACAACACAACACCACCATACCACACCGCACCCCCCTCCCCGACCCGGGGACACGGGACACCACAGCCCACCAACACAGGAACGAAGCCGCGCCACGCCGACTCCGCACCCCACCCCACCGGCACCACTCCTGGAAACCCCGCACACCTCACGCCAGCTCAACGCCCACCACCGGCCACAACCGGAACCGCACACAGGGGCAACACCACCGGCCAGGACAGGCACCAGCGAGCAGCCACACACCACAACCACGCCAAACAGCGCGCTTCCCCGGACACCGGCGCACGACCCCGCACCGGCCGCCGCACGTGCCCCGAACACCAGCACCACACGCCCACCGTGCCATGAAGCAGCACCCCAACACATGAACACACACGATGACCCCATGGCCCTGGACATCGACAGCCTGCTAGAGCTGGAGCTCCAACACACGGAGGACACGGAGCATCATATGGACCTCACCCCGCCGGAGCTCGAGCCCGCAGCAAGCGGCCCCGCGGACGCCAGCCCGCATAATGCCCCCCCGCGCCCCCCCCCCCCGCGAGCGGGCGCCCTGGACGCACCTGTCCAAAGCCCTGCGGCGCCACCACCCCACCCACGAAGCCAGCAAAGGGGCCGCCGAGTACCGGGCGTCCCTCGAGCACGACCTGCCCGACGTCACGGGGCCGGGACTCCACGGGTACACCACCGCCCCCCCCCCCTCCAGGCACCCCCACACAAGAATGGGAGGACGAGTACACCGTCGACGTCACCAACATGACGGCATACGTGGAAAGCGTGGAGGACCCGGAGCAAGACACCGTCCTCAGCCTCCTCGCCTACCACAGCTGGAGATGGGGCCACCAGGTCACCCTCCACCGACCGCAGGACGGACCCCACCAGTGGTCCCCAGAGCAAACCGCGAAGTGGGACGTCGTCCTCCAACTCACCCCCGAGGGCTTCTACATCCTCACGCACAGCGGATTACCCGACGCCACACCCAATGCACAGGCGCTGCCGCTGGCCCAGCCCCAGGACGACGACACAGACGCACCCCCCCCGGAGGAATGTAATTGGGACCCCCCCACAGCCACCACCGAACGCATGCCGCACCAGCTCACCAAACGTCACCTCCCCCACGACTACCATGCCACCAACGACTCGCGGGGACGCCGCACACTGCCCCTGCAGTGGGCATCACCCGAAGGCACCTTCACGTGGGGGGAAATCCTCCCCGGCACCGTGGCGCTCACGTACCTGTGGCTCCGGGACGCGGAGACGCACACGCAGCCCCCCGGCACACACCTCCTCCTCACCCTAGAGGGAGAGGCCGCCGTCGAAAACGTCCACACAGCTGAGGGAGAGGACTACGTGACGGCGAACGCAGACACCGCAGTATGGCTGCACGCTCACGAGCACACCACACCCCCCACCGTAGTACCGGGGTCATACCTCTGGCACGTGGTCATCGTGCGACTGCCCACAGGGGCAGACACAGGAGGCGCCCAACAGGGATGGGCGGACAGGTGGGCACACGTGTGCGCCTCCCTGCACGAGGGGCTGCACAGACCCTCCCTCACCAGTCACACCCTCGAGCCGGCCCCCACCACGGCCGAATCCCACACCGGGGCGGCCCCCCCCACCGGAGTCTGGGCCTACACGCGCATCCTCCACCGCGAGGCAGCGGAAGCCCTCAAGACCGCCATCTCCAACCACCAGGGCCTCGTGCACACCCCCCACGATAACACGCAAAAGGGCTACACCCTATGGTGGCAGCACCCTGCACCAGAAGGGGGCCTGCAGCCACCGGCAGACCAGCCTGGCATCGGCCCGGACCTCACAGCGATCGCCCACGCCGTCGCCGCCATGGCCCAGCAAGTTGGGGCGCCACCCCAATGGGCACCGTCCATCATCAAAGAAACGGCGGCACACCACAACCCAGCTTTCCAACACTTCCGGGGACGACCCATTCATCCCACCCTACCGGACCTCGACCTCCCTGCCCACGATGCGTGGGCCGTCCACATCCTCGTGCCCCACGACACCTCGCCCAAAACGGGGGACGCGACGGCACGCATCACCAAACAACTCCCCAATACCGCACTCCACTACGACATACCAACGCCAAACTTCATCGTCACCCACAACACGGGTCGCGACCACTACTACCTCCAGGCCACGCATGAGCGCTCCCCCGTCACCATCTACACCTTCACCACCTACCCTGGCCTCCAGCCACCGCAACACCACCCGCGCCCGGCATGGAAGCATCCACTACACGTCGCCCCGACCCCGCGCAAAAGGCCCACCCAGCACGCGCCCCCTCCCGCCGACAGCACCGCCCTCCACACAGCCTGCAGACGGGCCGCGGCACACCAGCAAAACCACCTGCTCCCACGCATTAACGCTGGACCCGGCACCGTCACCGAGGCCACCCACAAAAGCACCTTGAACCTACTGGCCCGCAAGCTACGCCCCAAAAATGGCACTGGAGGACACACTCTGGATATACTATGGCGAAAGCCGCACGGCACGGGTGGCGGACCTCCGCACCATCATCCCCCGCCACATCCAGGGCGCGGTACGGCCCTTCACCGTGTACGCGGTACCGCACCCCAGAACAGCCCAATGCACCCACTGCAACTCTCGGTGCGCGCTACCATGCGCAGGCGCTCTGCAGCAACCCCTGCCCACCCCTACCTACAGGGGGGGCATATACCTCGGCACGATACCCGGGGACCCACAGCCCTACCTCCTGCCCGCAGCTGACCGCCACCACGCCATACCGCTACACCTTGTTGAGCACCTGGCGGTGGGACCATCCCCCTTCCAGAAGCGCCCCCCCCACACCACATCCGACGGACGCCCGCCAGATGAGCCGACGCACGCCACATCTGGACCCAAACGCGCCATCGCACTCCTCACCCCAAAGGGCGGAAGCCACCATCCCCCGAGACCTGGAGGGGGAAAACCACCTCACTGTGGAAGGGCTGACGGAACACGTCCTGATCGCAGCCATGTACGCCATGGCGTCCGCCTGCCGCCTCTGGGAGGACCGCCCCTCCCCACCTCTAGCCCAGGCAGCGCAGGACGCCCCCGACACTGGCCCTACCGCCGAGGACATCCAGCAAATCCTCAACATGCGAGCACCCCCGAAGACCCACCCTGCGGTTCGCCCCATCCAACTCGTCAGCTGGGACGCCATGGACGCCCCCCCGACCACCACGGAGGTCCACATCCTCAAACACCGGGACACCTGGTGGACGGTGGAATGGAACGACCACGGCAAGGTCAGACGGGCAACAGCACACGCCCCCGACGATGAAGTCCCGCCCCCACCACGCGGAGGGGACCGCTTGCGACTCACCGCACGCATCCCCCACGCCCCAGAGGCAGCCTGGGAAGCGCTGTACTACGCCCTCTACTGGGCACAGGGGGCGCCAGAAGGCCCCATCCCCCTGGAACGCACCCCAGCGTGGACACGCCACGCCACCCGCTACACGGCCCACATGCGCCGCCACGGGGCAGGCACCGGGCCCCGGCTCCTCACCTGGCCCACGGACCCGCCCGACGCCCTGCAGGAGGCCGAGGAAGTGCTTGGCCTCATGACCAAGCAGGTGTTCCAGCTGAAGGACCCCGTCCCCACGTCCAAGCCCGACGTCCCAGCTGCCCGCGAACACCCCGTGTTTGCACCGGGCCACGCACCCGTACGGCAGCACCAGGGCGCACCTCCCCAACGGGGACAACCCGCTGCCCGGCGCTGCCAAGGTGCGCAGAAGCGCAAGGCCCCCGCACAGGCCAAACCCGCGCCCAAGCCAAGAGCCAAGTCGAAGAGCTGGACCAAAGAGGAAGCCGCTGCCCTGTATCCCGAATACGCCATCGGTACCCGGGTGCAGCTGCCCTTCGAGTATGCCACGGCCGCGGGCCCCTCCAAGTGGATATGGGCCACAGGGGAGGTCAAGCACCGGTACCTCGTCACCGGGGACCACCAGGGGTTCAAGATCCACGTCAGATGGGACCCGGCGACCCCCAACGACAAGAAGGTGGGGCGCACCATCGAACTCTGGCGAGACCGAACCAGTCGTGAGAGGGTCCCCATGCAGCTGTGCACCCCCGACACGGAGAACCTCACCGGCACCGAGTACACGGGCGAAGTCCACAATGCATGGGCCCTACCCCAGCCCCAGAAGCGGAACCGCAAGGCACCCGCAGCTCAGGGCGTCATCGACCTCCTCGACGCCTGACGGGGCCAGGGCAGGACACGGCCCGCCCCCCAGACTACCGGTCCCCAGAAACCGGCACCTACGGAAGCCCACGCCCGCATCAACATCCTCAACGAGCCCGCGGTCACCTACGACCCCACCAAGGCCGCCACACTGCAAGCCATGCCCGGGCCGCACCCCCAAGGCGCAGACCTCCTGGGGTTCCTGGAGCAAGCCCTCCGCAGAGCGGACCAACCCGAACCAGCACCGATCCTGGACCCGGAGGCGAACAAATATCACGCCCACTGGGAACGGGGGGTGCCCCTCTACCACAAGACGTCGGTCATCGTGCATGCCCACCCCGACCTCGGAGTGGAGGGTCGCCTCGGGGCGTACGAGTGCGTGGGGCCCGGATGGCAGCTAAACGTGCTACTCACGCACGCCCTTTCGGGGAGGAGACCAAGGACTTCCAGGACACCCTGAGCCTGGCGTACCGCCGACTCCCCCTCCTGGCACCCACCATCATCATAGGCGATCTAAACGCCGCCCCCACCGACCACGACCGCATCGGCCCACCCACAGCCACCGACACAGCTGTCCGGGACGCCATGCAACAACTGGGCCTCACCGACCTCACGGCAGGACTCACCGGCACACCCTCCCATTACCCCCACCAAGCCGGCACCCACCCATCCCGCATCGACACGTGCTACGGGGACCCAACCACGGTGCGCGTCCACGAAGCAGCCTACGGGGACCTCCCGCCCACAGGCACGGGCCACCGACCCCTCTACATCGACCTCATCATCCCCAACCTACCCCCACCCGCGGCCACCCTGCCAGACGACACCCTCCCACCCACACTGCAGTTTCCGGGCCGAGGACGACCACGGCGCCTGGCACAGGTATAACAGGGCCCTACACGCCATCCTGCGCCGCCCGGAAGCACCGACACTCACAACCGCCATGCGCCGGGCGGCAAAAGCATGCGGCATGGAGCGTGACACCAGCCACACGGGAGCACCACCAGACCTCACCCTCCAACAACTCGTCCATGACATCTGGACCAGGAAAGAGGAACTCGCCACCCTGCTACGCCCCAGCACACCGGAGGCACGAGACCGGGACTCCCACCTCCGTGCGCTCCTCACCACCCGCCGCCACCAACTCCAGGAATGGCCCGCCCACCGCATAGCGGCCGCAGCCCAGGAACGCGAAAGGTACGGCAGAAACGACACGCCGTACAAGTCCCTAAGGTACGTCAGCCGCATCCTGGAGGACACGGGGCGCCGTATCATCCACGCGGTGCGCACCCCCAAAGGAGGCCTCACCAATGACCCCGACGCCGTTCTCAAGGCAGTCCTGGACAGCTTCCAGGCACAACACGGGGACGCCCTCCCCGAGCTCGACCCCCACACCAGAAACACCATCCGCGAGCATGTGCCCAGGGTCTTCAACCGGGAACAGCGGCGCGCCATCGAACACGACCCCTTCAGCATCTCAGAACTGCAACGCGCCCTAGACCGCCTGAAGAAGGGGGTCGTGCCCCGCGTCGACGGTTTGCCGGCCGAAGCGTACCAACACCTCACCCTGCCCGTCAAACGCCGCCTGGCAGCCCGCCTGTGGGACATCGTCACGGGCGCCACGTCCATCCCCCCTGAGTGGGCCAACCTGGTCCACCCCCTCTACAAAAAGGGGGACTGGGCGCAGCCGGGGAACTGGCGGCCCATAGTCTGCGCCACCACCGAGGTCAAGCTGGTGTGGACGCTCATCCTAGGCCGCATCGCGCCGGCGGTCTTCGCCCACGTGCCCGCCAGCATGTGGGGAGCCATGGCCGGCAGGTTCCCCCACGAGGCCATCTTCCTCCAGGACACTGCGCTGGACATGAACCCCTACGAGATGATTATCGCCTCCCTCGATGTCCAAGGCGCGTTCCCCCACGCCCCACACCGGCTCTTCACGGAGGTATGGGATGCCATGGGCCTCCCATTCCTATCATTCATGACCGGGTACATCCAGACCCGACTCTACGCCGTCATCACAGCTGCAGGCCTCACCCCCTGGACCGGCACAGACAGCGGGGTCCCCCAGGGAGGCGCTGAAGGCCCCTTCCTCTACCTCCTCGTCACCCTGCCACTGGCATTCGAGCTAGCACGGGTATACCCGGGGTACGCCCCATACCCGCTCCGGGCCCCCCTCATCAACTTCGCGGACGACAACCTCCTAACTACGGCCACCCGCCACCGCGACCCTGAGAACGCAGGGCTACCAACGACCACCGAGCAAGCGTCCGCCATTCTCCAACTCACCACAACCTACCTGGACGCCCACCAGCTCCTAGTGCACCCCCGCCAATCGGTCGGGCTGGCGGACGCCAGGACCCCCACCCCCCACATCCGGAAAGGCGAACCCCTACACCTGGAAGACACCACAGTCCACCTGGGAGTCACACAGGCCACGCGGCACCACCACATCACACTCCCAAGCAAGCTGGAAGAGCGCCTCGCCCGGCTACCCCAAATTGCCAGGGGGGACCTCCTGTCTACGCAGGGCCTGGCGTACTTCATGGAAGCGGTGCTCAACGCGGCCATCGGGTACCAAGCCCTGCACCTCCCGCGCCCCCAAGACGCCCTACGCCACGCTCGACAGCAAGTGACGAAGGCATGGGCGCAACACGGAGGCTGGCCCACGTCTTTCCCCAAGGAGGCCATGATGGCCCACTGGCGCTACTACGGAGACAATACAGGCGCCCTGGTCGACATGGCCTATGCCAAACAAGCAGCGCACCTCCTACACAGGTGTAAGGTTTTCGTGCAACCTATATTTTCGCTTTTTCTGTGTAAAAACCTGCTATATGTGCACACACAGAAATCCACGATCCCAGCACTGTTTTGGAAAGTGTTGGTATCAGTGGATCAGGAATTTCTGTAGTTTTACATTCATGGTGTTTTCACCATTTTCTGTGCTATAAAACTGAGTTTGGGTCGGCGACGGCCAGTCCTGAGATCGCGCGCGCCGATCCAGAAAATCTCGATTTCTGACGCTTTTTAAGAGATTTCAATCAGTTTTATTGTTTAGATTCTTTGTATATCAGTTTCAAGTATAAGCGGATGTTACGGCACTATCGCGACGCCGTTCCGCGCTAGTTTTTTTGGCCCAAGCAGGCCATGTTCACGATTTTTTATAAAATCGTAGGTGCCACAGATCCTGAAGTTATAGGCACCAAATGACAGCCCATCAGTTGGGCTTTGCATGCATAGGTTGATTGGGTTTCCAAACGCGTCGGTGCACCGGCACCACGCGTTGGGGGGAGACCCGTGTTCATAGTGCATGTATGCATTGTTTTGCTTATATTACAATGTTATATGCCCCCCTTTGTTCATTTCTTCTCAGAACATGTGAAAGGGATCGTTTCGAAATCCCTTCGGATTTCGTGGTCATGACCTTGACTTGTATGTCGTCGGTGTTGGGGATTTGAAGGAGGTTTGTTTGTGTTTTTTGGGGTAATGTTGGATGTATAGGCCAAAGCCCATTTCACTACAACAAATGACTTCAAAAATTCTTACAATTTCGAAACGCCCTCAGCGACGACGACGACGACGACGACGACGCTGAAGATGTGTAAGTGCGGCTAACCCCCATCTGCTCAGATTTTCGCAGATCTGCCCCAGATTGGCTACATTTTGGCCATTTTCTCTGCTTCGGCGGAATCGCCGCCCCGCAGCTCAGTCTCAGGATCAGACCTATATATTTCTGATGTGCCGGATCTGATTCCGCGGTCCATTCATCGTAAATCCGCCGCGTTCCGATCATTTACCCGGAATCGCCAATTGCCGCTGACGCGCCCGGCGAGCCAAATGGGCCAAATATTTTTCACAATCGGATTTTTATAAATCTTTTCAGATAGATATGGACACTCAGATGTACTTAGGATTATCCGCATCAATTTTCTTCTTAGACTGGGATTTTTTGCCGGATAACAATCAGCATGGATCTTGCCTCCGTTGTTGCCGCTCTTGCCTCCGTTGGTGTCCGTGTATCCGGTTCTGCCCCCAACAGCAGCGTTCAGGTCGACTCCTCGCGTGCCTGCCCCCCTGGTCTTGCCGGCCCTGAGCCCTCCGGCACAATGTACGACCTAGGGCAGCACTTTCATGGTAGCAGAGGCTACCTGAATGTTGCTTCAGTGGCATCCCATCCACAGCTCGCTCCCCAGTACGGCCCCGTAGACCCCGCCGCTTCTGGAGAAGTAACGATTACGATACCATGGTGCTGTGCGAACGAGGCCTTGAGAGGAATGCCTTGCGCAAGTCCAAGCTGCCCAAGAAGGGCGCACATCAGCAGCTGTGGGGACCCAGATTACCATCATCCCAGTCGAGGCTGGCCATCGAGCAGCTGGAATCCGCCGGCCTACGACGATGGCAATGCTCCGGTGGAGCTTACGGAGCTGACAGGTACCAACATTCCTTACGCATGTCCAACATTTAAGACCATTGACGCCGATCTGAACGACATTGAGATGGGCGGTCCAGGTGAGGTACCTAGCTATAATCGACCAGCCTCTTGGGCACACTGGGACGATCATTTGTCCCCAGAAGTGACCCGTAGCCTTGAGGCCCTTGAGGCCCTTTGTTACTTAGCCACGTCTAAGCTGATCGAACAAGAAAGAATCGCCTCTGATTTTTTAACGGAATATTTTTTCCTCCTTCAGAACGAAATTAATACCAGGATGTGGTGGCGTTCTCAAGAAGATGACTCTTTTGCCATTTTTTTGCAGATCTGGGAGGCAAGCCCCTTCTCGAAGGAGAAGGTCCGGGCACCTGTTCCCGGGCCCTCCGCCCCTCATCCCCCTGTTTCCATCCGCGACGATCTAGCCGCCGCGGTTGAGGAGGGAATTTTAGAGGCGGCCAGGCAGGCAAGCCTGGAAATCAGGGCTGAAGGAGCTCCCCAAGTGGACTCCTGGCTGCGGACCACCGAGATCAGCGGTCCGACAGCCTGCTCAGGCCCTTCAGGACACGGCATGTACTGTCCTGCCGACTGCTCCTGCAGATTCCAGCGAGATGCTGAGCTCCAACAGCTCAAAGATCAAATGCACCTCATCATTCAAACGCTGGGAATAAAAAATCTTTTCAAGACGCACATGCGGTCTGAGGGCGCCTCATCGGTGGGACAAGAAACAGAGCCATCGGAGGAGGCGACAGAAATTTTTTCAATTGCTCCTTCGGTGGACTCCAGGACCACCGATGCAAGGATCAGCAGGACCAAGCTAAAGGAAAGGGTTAAAATCTCTCGTTCTGAGAGTAGGACGGCGAAGGCTAGGACTGAGGCTCAGAATGCCAAGCGAAGTGCCTCCCGTACTGCCCCTCCTGCTGCTGATTCCAATACCTTAGCCCAGCTGTTGCTCGCCCAGACCCTTGCCGGAGCTGGTGTGGCGAATGATGCCGCCAAGGTGTCTGCCATTACGGCCGGTGTTGGGCTGGATTCGCTTCTTAACCCTACTTCCTTGCGACTTCGTCAGGTTGCCAAGCAACCGAAGTATAATGGGAACCCCCGACGTTGGCCTCAGTTCCAACGGGAATTTAAACTGTGGGTTAAGACTCAAAAACTCCAAGATGATCAGTTCCTGATGGCCCTCTTGGATTGCCTTGAGGGACCGCCGGCCAACACTTGGCTCAGGACTTGGGGTGATCGCGAGGATACAAGTTCCCCCCTTACCTTTGGTGAGGTGTGGGAACAGTTGGAGGTACGTGGATCCCGGCTGCCAGAGGACCACTACCACCAAATGTTGAAGAATTTTCCTTCATTCTCGCGATTAATTTTGCACGAAGTGCAAGACAAAAAACAGCGCTTCTGGAATTTAGTGGAAGAAGCTGAACATTCAGGCGAAAAATTTTCTAGTGCCGAGCTGAAAAATCTGATTTTTGACAAGATCCCCTCAGAAACTGCCGCCACCCTTCGGAACAAACAGTCCGAAGAAAAGGTCAAGACCTGGTGGGCGGAGGTGGAAGGCTTCGATGCCTCTGCCAACAAGTTTTCCGTCAGGGAGGCACTTCAAAAGTGCTCCCCCACGTCCTTTTCTAAGGTGAAATTCACCGAAGAGACGTGGAAAATAAAGTTTCATGAGCACGAGGATCGGGACTTGTTTGTCCAAGTCCTCAACAGGGGAGTCAGCTTCCATGGCCATCGCCTGAGGGCCAAAAACTGGGTGTTTTCGTACACCCCGAAGGAACTCTGGGAGGAGGTTGAGCGGCTCGCCGACGCCGCCAACCAGAATTTCCATGAGGGTCTTCGGGGAAACAAGAATACCCAGCAAAACACCCAAAATGGGGCCCAAAAGGGCAACAAAAAGGTGAATGACACCCGGAATGCTCAGCAGCACTGTAGCATCTGCCTTCTTTTAGGTTCTACGAACCGAGCTAAGTCGCATTCTACTGATAATCACCGATGGTCTCCTTACGATCACAAGGTGATTGGTGAAAATATCAGTAATTCGCAGAATTCAGACAGGAATGACAGACAGGTGTTTGGTGGGAAGGCTGGAAAAGGGAATCCGACCCCCTCCGGTGGAAACAAAAATCCTGGAGGCCCTGGCGGGTCCCAAGGCACAGGAAATCGGACTCCATCCGGCTCCGGCGGGCAGCCGAACGGCCAGAAAAATCCCAATAGCAACGCCGGAGGCGGAAATCGAAATCCAGGCCAAACCCCTCAATCCGGTGCAAACAAGGGAAATGCTCTAGGATTCCAGGGTAAAGGTAAGGGAAATCCTTCGGGAACCCCTTCCTCTGGTAAGGGCAGAGGGCGTGGCGAGGGTGGAGGTCCATCATCTGGCGGCCGTGGCCGTGGACGTGGAAAGGGCAACCATCGTGTGGATCAGGTCTCAGGTGCAGATCAGGTGTCCGATGCGGACCGAGATTATGAATTAAATGCCTTGAATCGAGCAGATGATCCGCTCCAAGATGAGTGGGTCGACGAATCAGGGTGTGTCCATAATGTTAACGCAGCCACTGGAGGTCAGAACGCCTAGGGGAGCCACGAAAATCGCCCCTCCCCAGGCGATTTCAGGCATGATCCCCAGATTCCTTCTCGACCACTACTTGATGTAGGGTCGCTTGTCTCCTCTCCCCTGGATCCGGCAGCGGATCCTTCTGTTGTAGTGGACGAGGTTGGTGTACAGTCCAAGCACAGGGCCCGTCAGTTTGTCACAAAGCTCTGGGTCTCTGATTGCAAGGGCAATTTCCACCTCGCCACTTGTTTGTGTGACAATGGATCGGAGGTAAATCTCCAATCCAATTCTTTTTTGCCTGACGACTGCGTGTTTGATTCGCCTCAACCCCTTACCCTCGAGGGAGTTTCTGGACATTCTCTCGCAGGTGGGCAACGCGGTTGTTATATATCAACTCATTTGGTCGCTCAAGACCTTTGGGAAGATGGCAATGTGGAGGAAGTTATCCTTAAGGATGACTACTTCTATCGTGCCGACATAAAGTATGACCTTTACTTAGGCCATCCTTGGCTCCGCAAGAACAGGGTGGCGCCCGTAGGTCATCGGCGTTGTTTTTTGCTGGAGTCAGGTCCCTTGGAGCGTCCTGAATTTCGTTTTTTGCACGCAGGGTTTAAAAGTGCAGAAGAATTTTTGAAGCAAAAGGTTACACCAAAGTTTGGCGAAGATGTCACCATTGCAGAGGTGAATGGGAGTGCCGATTACTCCCGAGAGTTAGAATGTCTTCGTAGGGACTCCCAGCCACGACGCCCTTCGCGCTGGCACTCTTCATCCTACAGAGTTGTCGACAAATGGCGCGATACAATTTGTGAATATTTTTATGAACACCATTCCTTTTGGCCACAGTGTGATGCCTTTGCTAACCGCGAGGACAAGCGCCTTGACAAGCACTTTCGCGACGCTTGGACCCATAAATGGGACAAGAAGTTATGGATTAATCCTCCGTTTCACTTAATCCAGCAGGTCATCCACAAAATCAAGCAAGATAAAACCCAGGCGATTTTAGTTGTGCCCTTGTGGGACGACAAGCCTTGGTTTCAGGAATTGCAAGACATTTGTGTAGATTACATCGAACTTCCCAGGAAGATTAAGCTGTATGCCAGGGACGACACAGGTCCCCTGCCACAGCGGCCCTGGAGTTCGCTTGCATTCCTGGTGGATGGAAAGCTTTCTGACTCTGATTCTGCTGATTCTAGTACTGATTCCTGTGTTGGGTCTGAATCTGAGGTTGAGCGTGGTACTGATGATGAATCTATTTTTTCTGATTTTTGTCCGTCAGATGCCCAAGGTGATCCAACGTCAAATGGATCCGCCTCGTCTCCCTCTTCCCCAATACGATCTACATCCAAAAGAATCTACGGCGCACGGACGACAAAAAAATTTTCTTCGCGCCGAAAATTCAGAGTTTTTTATGAAAAACCCCGTGTGGAAGCTTTCATAGATCCTTTCGAGGAGCTGGATCACGAAGACAATCTCTGGAATGTCGACACTAGACCCACCTATCTTCAAGAGGCAGTTGATACGGACCTTTTTAGGGACATCCGTAAGAAGATTCTTCCTGCCAAGGCCGAAGAAATCGCCAAAGTTTTTTCGACAGTAATCCCTGGCGATCAGGTGGACACTGAGTTGTGTTCCAAGAAAAGAGACAAGATTTTTGAGGAACGGAAGGACACAACCCTTTCGGGGAAGTTGATCAAAAACCCCCCTGTCCGTGGGCAGTTCGGTGAAGCCTTCATCGAGCTTCGTGAAGGGTTCAAGGCGAAGAAACAGCGTCCTTATGAGAACCATGGACAGAAACATGAGATACTCAGAAAAATAATCGAGAGAAATCTCAGGGAATTTGGTTGGCTTGAGGGTTGTATGGCCAGCGAGTGGTGCTGTGCACCCTTCACAGTCCCGAAGCCGCCGCCTGCAGACCAGAACACTATTGATGGTTGGCGAATGGTTGTTGATTTTCGCAACCTCAACGCCGAAACCAAGGCGGATTCACACCCCCTGCCCCTCATTGAGGAGGAAATCGCCAAGAGGGCAAGAGGTCGTTTGTTTTCTGTGCTGGATCTCCGTCACGGCTTTCACCAAATGCCGTTGAGGAAGGACAGCCGACCTCTCACCTGTATGTGCACGCCATGTGGCCCAGTCCAGTGGACGGTCATGCCCATGGGCCTGAAGAACGCCCCTTCGTTTTTTCAAAGAATGATGGAGGATGTGCTTTTTACAGCTCATCCTGAGCTTCGTGCCTTCGTGAGTGTGTACATAGATGACATAATCATCGCGACAGAGGGGGAGGGACTGACCGAAGCCGAGCTGGTGGCCCTACATGAAAAGCAGCTGAACCAGGTTTTGGACATTCTTGATGCCAATCAGCTGATTTGTGGGCCAAAGAAGGGAAAACTATTTTTAAAATCAGTCGAATTTTGTGGTTCTCTCCTTGAGAATGGCACCCGACGACCCAGTCCAGGGAAGCTCGTCGCTATTCAGAAGTGGAAGCGCCCTGAGACGATCACGGAATTGAGAGGATTCCTGGGTTGTTGCAATTTTTACCACACTTTTGTGCCGAATTCTGCCAAATTTGCTGCCCCCCTCACTGAACTATTGAAGGTAGGGAGAGATGCGGGCAAGGCAGGTTCAAAGGTTCGTGTCAAGTGGACTGACGAGTGCGAGGAGGCCTTCCATCACTTGAAGGCGGCCCTCTGCGAAGTCGCCACGTTGCATGTGCCGAAATTCGACCGACCCTTCTACATAAGAACCGACGCTTCTAGGTACGCGATCGGAGCGGTCCTTGAACAGGTTGATGAAGCCACAGGTGATCATTACCCTCTTGCATTTTGGTCTCGGAAGCTAGCTCCACGCCAGATGCAATGGTCACCGCGTGAGCAAGAGACTTATGCCATAATCTGCGCTCTGAAGAAGTACCAATCGTGGGTTGGCACCGATCGAGTCGAGATCCTGACGGATCATCGATCTCTGGAGTATTGGGCCACGGAACACATTGATACCATCGCGAGCCCAGCTGGTCGACGGGCCAGATGGCATGAATTTCTCAGTCTGTTTGACCTCCATGTGTCGTATTTGCCTGGAAAACACAACACGGTAGCGGATGCTCTGAGCCGATGGGCTTACCCCGCTTCAGAGGGGCTGCAAAGTACCAACATCCATGGTACGGAGCAGGACCGCCACGTCGTAATCGAGTGGGATTAAGAAGAAAAAAAGCTCATTCGACGTGAATGCATGCAATGCTCTGTTAAACAGCATGCATTACCGTGTCATGATATCACGGCCTTCTCAGATCCGGCGCATGCCCATGAGATTATCACCAAATCACTGAAAGTCGTGGAGAAAGTCACCGATCCCTCCTCAGGGAGTGTGAAACGGTTCGAGTATGCCCGACCTGTAAGTGGATTTCGGTTGATTCAGGGCATTAAGCGTCGAGATCCGGCCAAAACTCCACCCCTGCCGAAAGATTCCCTTATCATCCGTGACTGGACGAACGATTATCTGCATGATTCCATGTTTAAAGAGGTCTTTGAGATTCTCAAATCCAAAGATGCTCACAAGGATGGAATTTATTCTGAATATTCGTTGGATGGGGGGAAGCTGTGGATGGAGGGTAAATTGTGCGTACCAGACGCCCTGGCCCCCCGAGTGTTAAACTGGTGGCACAAATGGGAGTCCCCCCACGCACATGGCCGTAGATTATGGTCGATGATTAAACATAGGTTGTTCGGCTCAAGGCTATATACTCATTGTATGAAAGTAGCCGCCGGATGTGCCCAATGTGCTGTCTCGACGTGCCCCAGCGCGAAGAAGCACGGCCATCTGAGGCCACACCCTATTCCGGAGCGCCTCTTTAACAGAGTCACCAGTGATTTGTTCCATCTGGGTGAACTCGACGACGAAGAGTGCCATTGGACCAACAAAAGGGTCAATGGAGTGCTCCTTATACAATGCCGTCATTCTGGCTACATTCAGGTGTTGCCTTGCAACGTCGAGTCAATGACTGGCAAAGCTGCCGCCAAATGGTGCGCGCAGACCTGGATGGGAGGTTGGGACGTCCCATCCGAGGTGGTTACGGACTCAGGCAAAGAGTACACCTCCGAATGGTGGAAGGAATTATGTGCTCGCCTTGGAATCCACCACCTGAGATGTGAAATCCACTCACATCGAGCGTTGCCTGGCGAAAGAGCCGGCCGCTCTATTATAAATATGCTTCGTAAGGAGCTCGCCAGTGAGAAAGACTTCCATTGGCTTGAAGTTCTCTTCGCATTGCTTCGCCGTTACCACAACACGCCATTGTACCATGGCCTTTCTCCAAATGAAATTGTCTTTGGACGAAAGAAGTGTTGGTGGAACATGCCGTTGAATAATCCTCGCCCTTGTAAAGAGGCTTCGTTGTTTTTGGACGAAATCCAACGAGCAGAAAAAACTGTCTCGAAATTAATCGATAAGCATCAAGCTGACTGGCTTTGGGTCCAGAATCAAGGCCGAAAAAACCCCCACAATTTTGAAGTCGATGATCGAGTTTGGCTTCGAAAATCCGAAACCACCCTGGACGGAGATGATAAGCTTCTTCCCTTGTGGGAGGGGCCATTCGCTGTTACAGCGCGTCTAGGTGAGAACAGGTGGAGGATTCGTGTGGATGTCAGCAGGGAAATTGAAGTTTCGGGCGATCGCCTCAAGAGAGAGATCCCCTCCCCCAAGGATCGGGTTAAACCCCCGTTTTGGACTTCGAAATTTTTGTCCGATCGGGTCATCGAAGGGGGGAAGTACGAACTCAAGAGGATTTTAGAGGCAAGACGTGACGAAAAGGGCGAATGGGAATTTCTATGTGAGTGGAGGGGCTTTGATTCCAGTCACAACAACTGGGAACCAGCCCATTCTTTTGTCCATGGGTACACCAAGGGGTTCATCGACTTCCTCAAGAAGCACCCCGAAATTGACGTACTCCTGACAGACTGTCTGTCGAAACCCGACAGACAGGTGGAGAGCGACGGAAAAAGACCTGTGGTGAATCGAGATCCAGCCTTTTACGGCCCTCAGCAGCCACCTTCCAGGGCTGATCCGTCGATCTCCCCTCCTGCGGTCAGGCCAGCCCAGGAGCCAAATGAGGACCAAGCTTCGAGTTCGGCCGCTGATTTACAGCGCCCAAGCCGTACGAGGGCCCCACCAGACAGGTTGGTGGTCACATGTATTCGTGCTTGGCCGAATTGAGGGAGACCCGTCGTGACTTGAGTCGTCGACGCCTCGCCCCGTCGACCACTTATTCCAATGTGAGTGTTCTGACGACTTGAAAAAACCACATTCTGCTCAATCCACTGTTCATTCTTCCTGATTACGACATGATGTGGAGAACTGCGAATGTTTGATAATTTGACGTCAATCAACTTTTCTTTGGTCTCCGTTCGGCAGACAAGGCGTAGATACGCTGCCGAAAGCCACGGAGTGTGCTGCCGTGTCCAGAAAAAACCAAACTCAGGCTTAATTCAGGCAGATCCGGGGTAATCTTGTCTCTGTTGGTCTGTGCATCTTTGGAATTTGGCTACTCGTGCAGATGGAAGCAAATGTACATAGTAAAAACGCTGGCCAGCGACATTCACCCCTACAGGCACCCCCTGTAGTAGAACTCAGATCTTACCTTCATTTGCCGTGATGCTGAAGCCAAAGTCCAGATTCAGATCCAGATTCCTTGAATTTACCTTGAATTCCTCAGGTTTGTCCATCATTCTGCCACTGTTGCGCAAAACCCCGACGTCAATTGTTCAGACAACCTTCATATAGGAGCTCTAGGGACTTCTAACAGCAACCTCTGAGGTCCGTTAGCTTCGGTGTATTTTTGGCACACGCCAATGTGAGCTCAATCCGACCTGAAACTGTCGAAAATGGTGAATCCAAGTGTCTTGTGGGACTCAATCGAAAGATGGGCCTTGCCCAGGTCGATTGACACCGCCGCCACTGTAAATAAAGGACTATTCGGTGTCTCTCAGTTATATACTGTCAGTAAAGCGCCTTCAGCGAACCTTCGGCGCGTTACATGCCAAGGATCCAGGGCCAGCATGTCCCATCATGATGCATCATCACATGATCCACATTTTCATGGAATCTGTTGGATGCTCGTGAACCAACGTCCTGGAAAGCACAATTCAGCTGAATAAACGACAATATATATTAACTCTAGTCTAAACGAAGGTGTTAGTAGTTTCAGTTCTAGACATTCCGCTTCATTTCACCTTCATCTTAGGGAATTTGCTCATTTTAGGACAGTTTAGGTTGATTTCCTTGTCATCTCCTCTCATTCCTCGAAGATCTGTTTACGGCTTTGCCTAACTTCGTTGACGCTGATGTTTTTCTGTTCACTTAGGGCTTGCAGACTACATTTGTATTTGTTTTCCCTCTCTGTGATTGTTTCATCTCCTTCATCTCTGCTCAAATTGATTCTCAATCTTGCTGAATCTTGTGATCATCCACCAGATGCGCCAAATCTGAGGCACATGCTGCACTTTTCAGAACGAGAAAAGCGGGAGTAACACGATGTAGAGTACGTGGAGGACACCGTAGCGTGCCCGCGACAGCTAAACTGTGCCAGAGCGCCGAGATGTCACTCCATTTCTTGATTCTCCCACTCAATCCACCAATAATCTACCTCATTCCCAACCAGGGCATGGTTTGGTATCGATTCTCGATAGGTTTACATGCTTTTTAGCCCTTAACCTAACGTTTTACTGCCCGGAGGACTGTTCGTCACTCCTCATTCTGTCTCATTTCAGGTTCATCCATCCTGATTCAGTGCCGATTCAGCCCAAATCAGGTCAGATCAAGCAGATTTCGCCCCATTGAGGCTACATTTCTATTTTTTTCTGGGACTTACCCGCACTACGTTCTTCGTTGACGTAGAGACACACCCCAGTGTGTTTTTGGAGGGGGAGTGTAAGTGCGGCTAACCCCCATCTGCTCAGATTTTCGCAGATCTGCCCCAGATTGGCTACATTTTGGCCATTTTCTCTGCTTCGGCGGAATCGCCGCCCCGCAGCTCAGTCTCAGGATCAGACCTATATATTTCTGATGTGCCGGATCTGATTCCGCGGTCCATTCATCGTAAATCCGCCGCGTTCCGATCATTTACCCGGAATCGCCAATTGCCGCTGACGCGCCCGGCGAGCCAAATGGGCCAAATATTTTTCACAATCGGATTTTTATAAATCTTTTCAGATAGATATGGACACTCAGATGTACTTAGGATTATCCGCATCAATTTTCTTCTTAGACTGGGATTTTTTGCCGGATAACAATCAGCATGGATCTTGCCTCCGTTGTCGCCGCTCTTGCCTCCGTTGGTGTCCGTGTATCCGGTTCTGCCCCCAACAGCAGCAATCAGGTCGACTCCTCGCGTGCCTGCCCCCCAGGTCTTGCCGGCCCTGAGCCCTCCGGCACCATCTACGACCTAGGGCAGCACTTTCAAGATGACGACGACGAGGTCTATGGATGGACTACGCGAAGGAATTAGCAAACCCCAACAACATGTTTGAGTTTTGAGTTGAAGGAGTCCAAAAAATTATTGGAGGAACTCTTTGAATTTATTGATGCAATTGAAGACCTATGAGCTATGGCAGCGACATACAGCGCTGTCGACGACTTGGTAGAAGACAGAATTCTACGACGACAGCCATGGGCCTTGGTATGCCCCATGGATTGACACTTGACGGCCATCAAGACTTACTCCAAGGGTTACTCTACAAAGGTGGATGGTTTCCTACTATTTGGATGGTTTGAGTTGATGGAGATTGTTACCGGATGGGACATCTCATACGCCTACAAACTGACCTTGACTGGGGATGCGCTGAAGCGATTGGTTTACGTTAAAGAAGAATCTTTGAGCCAAATCAACTCATTTGTGTTCATTTGTTCAATTTTTGCATAGACACTTATATGTGAATTTTTTTATTATTATCTTAAGCAATTTGTGCTTCCTTTACGCTATTTTTTCAGCTGCAGCCCTGGATTTGCTCTGCGATGTCTTTGATTTCAGGGTCAGGACATCACACAAGTGCATTTTTGTGGTTGTTTGTTTGTTTACTATTTTGTTTTTGTCTAAAAAGCTTTTTTTTTTGGAGAAAAACACATATTTCTCCCGGGTTGCCTTGGGAGAATCAGCCCCAGACCCACCCAATTTCTGGCTGGGTGTGTCTGAGCTTGGGAGGGGAGTGTTAACCCGGTAGAACTATGTGGTGGTTAACACCCAACCCAAATGCTTTGCATTTTTCCCACCCAATTTTTTGTTGCACTACACCTTCTTTGTGCTTTTCAGCCTGAGATGTGTCTCAGGACTTGGGAGGGGAGTGTAAGGTTTTCGTGCAACCTATATTTTCGCTTTTTCTGTGTAAAAACCTGCTATATGTGCACACACAGAAATCCACGATCCCAGCACTGTTTCAGACAGTGTTGGTATCAGTGGATCAGGAATTTCTGTAGTTTTACATTCATGGTGTTTTCACCATTTTCTGTACTATAAAACTGAGTTTGGGTCGGCGACGGCCAGTCCTGAGATCGCGCGCGCCGATCCAGAAAATCTCGATTTCTGACGCTTTTTAAGAGATTTCAATCAGTTTTATTGTTTAGATTCTTTGTATATCAGTTTCAAGTATAAGCGGATGTTACGGCACTATCGCGACGCCGTTCCGCGCTAGTTTTTTTGGCCCAAGTAGGCCATGTTCACGATTTTTTATAAAATCGTAGGTGCCACAGATCCTGAAGTTATAGGCACCAAATGACAGCCCATCAGTTGGGCTTTGCATGCATAGGTTGATTGGGTTTCCAAACGCGTCGTGCACCGGCACCACGCGTTGGGGGGAGACCCGTGTTCATAGTGCATGTATGCATTGTTTTGCTTATATTACAATGTTATATGCCCCCCTTTGTTCATTTCTTCTCAGAACATGTGAAAGGGATCGTTTCGAAATCCCTTCGGATTTCGTGGTCATGACCTTGACTTGTCTGTCGTCGGTGTTGGGGATTCGAAGGAGGTTTGTTTGTGTTTTTTGGGGTAATGTTGGATGTATAGGCCAAAGCCCATTTCACTACAACAAATGACTTCAAAAATTCTTACAACTTCGAAACGCCCTCAGCGACGACGACGACGACGACGACGACGCTGAAGACGACGACGACGAGGTCTATGGATGGACTACGCGAAGGAATTAGCAAACCCCAACAACATGTTTGAGTTTTGAGTTGAAGGAGTCCAAAAAATTATTGGAGGACTTTTTTGAATTTATTGATGCAATTGAAGACCTATGAGCTATGGCAGCGACATACAGCGCTGTCGACGACTTGGTAGAAGACAGAATTCTACGACGACAGCCATGGGCCTTGGTATGCCCCATGGATTGACACTTGAAGGCCATCAAGACTTACTCCAAGGGTTACTCTACAAGGGTGGATGTTTTCCTATTATTTGGATGGTTCGAGCTGATGGAGATTGTTACCGGATGGGACATCTCATACGCCTACAACTGACCTTGACTGGGGACGCGCTGAAGCGATTGGTTTACGTTAAAGAAGAATCTTTGAGCCAAATCAACTCATTTGTGTTCATTTGTTCAATTTTTGCATAGACACTTATATGTGAATTTTGTTATTATTATCTTAAGCAATTTGTGCTTCCTTTACGCTATTTTTTCAGCTGCAGCCCTGGATTTGCTCTGCGATGTCTTTGATTTCAGGGTCAGGACATCACACAAGTGCATTTTTGTGGTTGTTTGTTTGTTTACTATTTTTGTTTTTGTCTAAAAAGCTTTTTTTTTTGGAGAAAAACACATATTTCTCCCGGGTTGCCTTGGGAGAATCAGCCCCAGACCCACCCAATTTCTGGCTGGGTGTGTCTGAGCTTGGGAGGGGAGTGTTAACCCGGTAGAACTATGTGGTGGTTAACACCCAGCCCAAATGCTTTGCATTTTTCCCACCCAATTTTTTGTTGCACTACACCTTCTTTGTGCTTTTCAGCCTGAGATGTGTCTCAGGACTTGGGAGGGGAGTGTAAGGTTTTCGTGCAACCTATATTTTCGCTTTTTCTGTGTAAAAACCTGCTATATGTGCACACACAGAAATCCACGATCCCAGCACTGTTTTGGACAGTGTTGGTATCAGTGGATCAGGAATTTCTGTAGTTTTACATTCATGGTGTTTTTACCATTTTCTGTACTATAAAACTGAGTTTGGGTCGGCGACGGCCAGTCCTGAGATCGCGCGCGCCGATCCAGAAAATCTCGATTTCTGACGCTTTTTAAGAGATTTCAATCAGTTTTATTGTTTAGATTCTTTGTATATCAGTTTTAAGTGTAAGCGGATGTTACGGCACTATCGCGACGCCGTTCCGCGCTAGTTTTTTTGGCCCAAGTAGGCCATGTTCACGATTTTTTATAAAATCGTAGGTGCCACAGATCCTGAAGTTATAGGCACCAAATGACAGCCCATCAGTTGGGCTTTGCATGCATAGGTTGATTGGGTTTCCAAACGCGTCGGTGCACCGGCACCACGCGTTGGGGGGAGACCCGTGTTCATAGTGCATGTATGCATTGTTTTGCTTATATTACAATGTTATATGCCCCCCTTTGTTCATTTCTTCTCAGAACATGTGAAAGGGATCGTTTCGAAATCCCTTCGGATTTCGTGGTCATGACCTTGACTTGTATGTCGTCGGTGTTGGGGATTCGAAGGAGGTTTGTTTGTGTTTTTTGGAGTAATGTTGGATGTATATGCCAAAGCCCATTTCACTACAACAAATGACTTCAAAAATTCTTACAATAGCTCATACTGGGGTCCCCGGACGCGATGATCACGTCGTCCACGAAGGGGTCCGCACAGTCACGCACCGGCTCAAGCAGGTTCTCCAGCATCCGCTGAAAAGCCGCATTGCGGTTGGTAACGCCCATGGGCATCACCTTCCACTGGAGAGGTCCAAGTGGGGTGCTCATGGCTGTGCAGGCACGGGACTCCTCGGCGAGAGGCATCTGATGATAACCATGTCTCAGGTCAATCACCGTGAAGATCCTCCGTCGGTGTTGTTTTTGCAGCATGTGCTCAATGAGGGGCAGCGTATAGCTGTCATGCTTGGTTTGGGCGTTTAGGCCGCGGTAGTCGACCACGAGCCGCCACTCACCGGCCACCTTCTTGGGGACGACCAAGCACGGGGAGGCCCACTCGGAGTGGCACGGCTCAAGCCAGCCTCTCTCGATGAAATCACGGAGGATCTTCTCCATGGCCTCCTTCCTCTCGCCCCGCAGGGCAAAGTCCCGGTGTCGATACACACGGGGGTCCTGCTTCAGTCGTATCTTGGCCTCGCCATACGGTCCACGCACCGGTGGGAGAAACACAGGTTTTCCGCTGAAGAAGGTCTTGCCATACTTCTGCTTCAGCCTGGCCCTCAATGCCTGGATCTTGGGGCAATCATGGGACTCCGCCTTGGTATTTCCGGGCACCTGGACCACTGAGCTTACTTGAGGGGTAGCGACCCCACTCGGTTTCGGCTCAGGTGGTCTTCCCAGGTGGCCCAAAGGGCCATCTCTGGTCTTGCCTCGGAACAGGTCGCCGTAGGTGGGTGGGTTACCTCCGATTGGCTCGTCCTGGCTGGACATGTGGTCCAGCACCCTCCGTACGAAGGTATCCCCATCATAGGAACCAGAGACGATCGAGTCCACTTCCCACCAGGCTTTGTCCTGGCCCTTGCCCTCACGCTGGTTTCCCCAGTCGTGAAAGGGCTGATCCATATACCCCTGAACCAGATCCAACTCCTCTTCAGTGAGGGGGTCCTCCGATTCTCCGATGTCAACAGGGGAAACCGCAAAGCATTGCCGCCATGGCTCCGCTATGATGCGGTTGACACACACGAAGTCCGTGATGTCGGCCTGTTCAAGGCCCCCATCTACATAGTGGAATTCCGTTGGCCATCTCTGGGCTGGCATGGGCTGTCCCTTAGCGTCCTGATAGACACTCTCTCCAGCCGGTAGGACGACCTTGTTTAAGGTCATGTTGGTCAATGAGACCACCCAATCTCGGGTGCTTTCCTCCTCGGTGCATCCCATAGGAACAACCAGCACTGCCTTGGAGCGTTCCTTGCGAATCTTCGCTACCGCCCTTGGAATGTCCCATCGGGGGCAATGGATCCACATCAAACCCTGATGCGGACCCGAGTGCTTCTTCCACGCGGAGTCCTGGGCGCTCCAGTACTTCTCACAAACCCGAAGATGGGCGGAGGTTCCTGAAGAGAACGCATCCAGGGCCAGATCCGAAGCTCCCAGGTCCGCGACCACTCGGGTCGCCACTTCCGGCATTACGCCGTACTCCTGGTTTGCTGGCCCAGTTGGCTCAGTGCCCAGCGCGGCTACTTCCAGCTGATTGCGTTCCGGGTGGATCCATTGGCATTCCACATGGCGCTCAGGTGACGAAAGCCATGAGAGCTGGTCGTCCTGGTACAGGGTCATTGAGGCCTGGGCCGGGAGGACGCCGGAGTCCGTCTCCATCATGAAGTCGTACCCAACGATCATGTCCCAGTCCATCTCGGCCTCGTAGAAGCGACCTTGCCGGAGGATTTCCTTGCCGAGGTCCGGGCGGCTCAGCTCACGGTGGTTCATGAACTGCAGCCCAACGGCCGCTTCCTTCGTGTCTCCCACCATGTACTGGCCGTTCGCCACCCTCAGCCTGACAGGTTTCCGACTGTCGGTCAAACACTCTGGCGGAAGTAGGCCAGCCTTGACCAAGCTGACCTGAGCTTCCGTGTCGACCAACACGTCGAAGACCTTCTCCACTTCCCCGCATAAGGCACGGACCTTAAGGTGCAACTGCCGCTCACGCCCAACCCGGTGCACGGCGTACAAGCTCAGGATCTCCGGCCGTTCCAGAAGCTCAACAAGCGACTGGTGCAGGTCGTGCACAATGGGCTAAGGCTGCCAATCTGCAGCATCCAGCTGCGGTCCGGGTGATACTCCGATACTCTTGGATAGATCTTGAAGCACATGAAATACATTCCTGGTCGCGAAGGATGGACGGGTGCAAGGGTTCGTGCCTTCACTTGCCCTCACCCCGCCAACGCGACTGTCTTTCGTTTTGGGTGCCGGACCGGGCTTTCCGCCCGCGGCAATGCCTTTGTGCTTTTTGTCTCCCGACTGGGATGGTGTGGCGCTTCCCACGACACCATCCTGCGACCGCCCTAGCTGGGGCCCTTGGCTGCAGGGGCTCCGCTAAGGGGCGTCGGTTGTGGTAGTATGGGTACTCCCCTCCGCATCAACCTCGTTGACGCCCTTCTTCTTTCCCCCTTTCTTACCCTTCTTGTCCTTGTCCTTGTTCTTGTCGTTCTCTTGGTTCTCCTTGTTCTTGTTGTCCGACCTGGGGACGCAGTTCCTCTTGATCTCCTGGATCTCCTTGGCCAACTCGGTCCCCACCGACATCAGCTTGGAGAGCTCGTCCTTGTCGACCTCCACTTTGGCCTCCCCGATACCCGCGGGTGCACGCTTCTTCGACCCGTGCACCCTCTTGTAGGCCTCCGTGTCGGCCTTGTCGATGGGGCATGTCCGGTGGTCATGGTTGAACCCTTTGTTCCTCCCATAACACACGAAACAGCCCTGAGGGTGAGCTCGTATGAACTCCCCAAAGGACAGCGCAGGGTTGCCAATGCGGCGGGGGTCCTTCTTCTCCTTCTTCTTCCAACCCTGCTGCAGGGGCTTCCAGCTTCCCCGGTTGCTCACTGCGTTCAGGTTGCTGGCCACGAAGGCACAAACGGCCATCTCGGCGGGCTCATCGTCGTCGTCATCGTCGTCCAGAGCCACATCGCCATCGGCTCCCGCTGTGTCCATGGCAGCTTCCCCGCCAGGCCCCTCGCCAACGTAGTTAACGTCACGGTCGCCGGGCCTCAACCCGCGGGTGTGGTGGAGGTTACGGTACTCCTTGAGTACCTCCTCTGCAACCCACTCCAGGATCTCGTTGCAACTCATCCGCGCCGGGATGGCCTGCAGACGGATGGTCTGGCCGCTCACGTCACACTCATCAAGGCGCCACATCGCGGTCTTCTCGCGATCGCCCGTGACGGTGTCGAGGAGGGCGTTCCGCATGGAGTGCCGTTTGACATCCCGGGCCACGTTCTTCCTCGTCCAAGCCACTACGTTCGTATGATACTCCTTGGGGAGCATCATCTTGACCGTCTGGTTGGACTTGGCCCTCTTGGCTTCCTCCTTGGTGACTCTCTCGATTCATGCTTCCGGCAGCATGGTGAGCAGGCGGGCCTGCTCGTCACCCTCGTTCCAGTCCTCCACGTTGCGGCGGAAGAGGGTGTATTGCCCCCGGAAGTCCCGCCAATCCCGTAGGCGGATCTCCGCACCATCATGCTGAAGCTTGATGGATCTCCACCGCTTGGCAGCCACCTGCGGAGCGTCCACCCGGTCCTGCTCGTTGAGCCACTTCTAGAAAGATGTCCTTGAATTATGCCCTAGGTCTTTTGATGTATTCCTGCAAGTTGGTTTTGTAGTTGAAAACCCCAAACCAAAGCAGCAAGTAGAGCAAGGACTGAATATGGATCGAATCAATGAAATCAATGATTGGTTTTGGAATCCAGTGTAACACAGAAGGGCTGCAGATAGACAAAGCAGGTATATGAACATAGATTCAATCACAAATGGATAAAGCAAAAGGTTTTATATGAAAATTGGTCAGACTCTAGCCTCAGAGGTTGCAATAGGCACTTCATGTGCACTCTTTTGGGTAAAATGGTGCTGGTTAGGACTGAGGGGCATAGATGTCAGGACCACACAGAAAATGACTTGGCCAAGCAACTGAATTCAGAAACAGTTACAAAGTAGGACCACAATAAGTGGTAGAATCAATTGAGTATAGGGGTCTTGGGGTGGGAGACCACTTAGGCTTAACCTCCAAGGCCCACAAGCATGGTATGCCTGATTTATTTTGGTATGACCTCCATGAAGGAAGGTACCTCCGCTCAGTTGAGTGGTAGGGGTGAACTTCATGGGGGGGGCTAGGGTCACAACCCTAGTTACTTTGAGAAAGTGTACTTTAGGCTACAAAAGAGAGATAAAAACACTTAAGTTTGTCTCAGCATCAACAAAGGGTTTTAAGGGGGGCTTAGCCTGGATCAAGCCCTCCAAGAAAGACATGGCAGTGACTTTTTCTTACTCCCCCCTGGAGTACTAGTTGATCAAGCTAGTAGGACCAAGGAAAAAGGCTCAAATATTCCCAAAATTACCTCAAAAAATGCATTAAACTTACCAAAAACATTCTCATCACTTCATAGAAGCCTATCACACTGTAGGGACCCTTGAAAAACAGTGTAATGTACCGTGAATGATGTCCCTTCGAAGGGGCATTCCTCAAAAGTCGCCGGCGTGAGGCGAAAACTTTTGGAAAAAAGTGTGGGGGCAGTGGGAATTGAATCCAGGACCCCCTGTCCAGAGCACATGTGTCTGTCCACTAGGGTACAGTCGAACGCTCTAATGCGGACGGTTATCGCCGTATAAACAACGTTTTAGTAAACGTCCTGACCAAGGGCCAGGGCGGAGCAATACTCCCAATGGAGGACACAAACCCCCAGGAGCTGAAAAAAATAGAAAGTGGAACCAGCAGGGAGTGATTCCTGCGGTTTTGCGGAAGGGGTTGCGATTTAGCAAGTGAAATCTTTGAAAATCGACGAAACCACGCGGGAAATCGTCATTTTTTACACATAACTTAAAGTCGCAGACAAGCGCAAACGAAGCGGACGCCAAGAAAAGGGTTGCGCAAGCGAAAACGGCTTTTGGAAAAGAAGGTATGAGCCGTAGTTTTTAAAGTTTTAAAGAAGGTTTTTGCACAGTTGCATCCAAATTTTTATAAACTTCAGAGTAAAGAATTCAAAATCAGCCCACACCACAGAGCAGTTCAACAACCCGTCTCTCAGGTATGTCTGTGTCACTTCACACTCACGCATTGCGTTCGTGTTGGTTGTTCCGTCAAAACGTTAGGGTTGTCAACGCTGTGCTCGTTGGGGGGTCGGGTGTTCATCTCTCGTGCTCTGCACAGGCGAAAGCAGGAATGAAAGGTATGTGATGCGAATGGAGCGCGCAGCGCGCACGTAGGGTTAGAATATGCGCTGTGCTCGCGATGCATGTGCCTAATCTAGGCATCCACACGCTGTATCGCTTCACCTGTATCCCTAATCCACCCTTGTTTCCTTCTTCACAGGTAAGCGTTTGTACGTGTGCGGCCGTAGCGTTCAAGTTGAGTTGCTTAAAACGCTTAGGTTTGTTTTGTGTTCGTTTCAATGCGGCATTCGCACGATGCATGGTGAGTAAGGTAGGTTAGCCCAGGAGGAGCTCACCTCCTGGTTGAGTCTGTGGTTACGCCTCCCTTCCCTGCGTGCACATGATGCATTAAAGGGTAGGCCACGCGAATTGCGCACGGTAAACCTTGTTTAGGTTACCCAGAGGATCCTCGGTACGTTCTTTAAGAGAACCCGAGGAGTTTCTTAAAGCTTGCTTGCTTGACAGGGGTAGCTGCATCTGCAGCGTGTTTGCGAACAGCGTATTATAGGTCACACTGAGAAGGGTATAATACCTGGAGTGTGGCTTGGTTCCACAGTCGCAAACGCCCCTTCATCTGCCTCTTTTGTACAGGTGGGAGAGGTTAGGGTGATTGGTGCACGCAGCAGCTGCCTTCGGCGGCTACCATTTTTCTGCCCCAGCAAAACAGGGGCGCTGATCACAAATCAAATCACTGTGCCTCAGCCAGGACTGGCGAGGACAGTTCGACTTCAACGACATCTGCGCTGTGCACGCAACGAGAGCACCCCTTCCCTCCAAGCCCTAGCAGGGGAAACGCGTTGTGGCGTCCCCTGTTAGGCCACAGCTGCTTAGGAGCGCTGTGTTCTCTCGTCCTTTTCACAGGAGGGTCGTTAGGACCCATGAGAACTTCACCTCCGCAACGCCAAGTAGAGTGTGCGTGTAGGAGTGGTAGTCCTGAGTGGGGGCTAGAGCCAGTTGCCCAGTGCTCGCCCACCAGGATGGTGCCACTGTAGGGTGTGTAGGACCTGTAGGGGGCGTGTCACTGTCCCACCCTTTTCCTGCAATTTTAGCTGGGCTGGTGGGCTGTGACAGTGGTTAGGTTAGTGTTTTTGGCCACATAGCAAACAGGCGTTTTGCATGCCTTCATAGCTTTTGGCCACCCCTCCCTGTAGTAGACAGATAGGTAGGGAAAACAATACCCGGACTAACACTCTGGGTATTCCCCCAAGGTTTTGCGCCAGCACAGAAATTGGGCGCATAGGGGAGGGGAGACCCGGGGCGTACCCCGTGGCATCAATAAGCCAACCCTCCAGGTTTAGCAAGGGTGCAGACTTGGGTATAATTAGGACACCACTTCTGCGGCCTGCTCTCAGGACCTTAGGACTAGCACACTCACACATACGTTATGGCAGGTAACGGTAAGGTAAGCCCTGTAAGGAAGGGTAGAACCCCATGGGTCTGGACCAGTCAGAGGTCCTAACTGTGGGCTCGCTTGTCCCCAAGGAGGGAAGACACACCTTGCCTCATAACACCTTGCTTGTCATTCCCCCCTGGTGTAGAAAGCCACCGTTCTTCGTTGGCTCACCAAGGTCATTACATTAGGGCAGTACCCATGCAACACATGGTCAACAAGGCAAACACTCGCAGGGTGGCTGCAATTCTGATAAGCGGCCACCTGGCTCACGCTGGAAACCATAGGCATGGGTCTGCAGGGCACAGACAGGGTCAGTAGACTGACACAGGGTAATTAGTTTCGCTTCTTACGCTGGGACATAGTCTCAGCACGGGTTAGGAGCTGCCCCTCGTTGTTCTCAACGAGGTAAGTGCGGAAGATGGGGTTGATACTCCCATCTGGTTGTATGAAGGCTGACATAGGTTCCCAGGTCGCCTCGGACAACCCATAGCCATCCCACAGGGTAAGGAATTTCCAGCCCTGTTTATACTCGTGGCGAGCAATACCTGCAACCACGTAGTAACCATCGACTGCCATCTCATCGGCAGTCATCTCTTCGAGTTCGTCTGCCTCCTCTGGACTGGCAGCGTTCTCTAGGTCTATACGTTCAATCTCACTGTCGCTGAGGCGCCACTCATCCCAAGACAAGTCGTCAGGGGAGTGATAGTGCCTCAACTGCTTAGGAGCACATAGCAGTTCACCACCTAGACGTGGACTGCACCTGACATGGATCCTGGATCCATCTATCCTGATGATACGATAGGGTCCAAAGTAAGGGTCCTGTAGGCAGTTACGTGGCCAGGAGGGTAGGCGTGAATGGTGTACCAAAACAAGGTCACCAACCTTGAAGCTGGCAGGTCGCCGTAGGCGGTTCCGTCGGCTCTGTTCACGGTCACGAATGTGCCTCAGGTTAGTACCAGCCTGGTTAGCCAGAGACTGCTTGTGTTCTAGCCAATCTCCCACAGGGCTCTTGAAGTCCTCAGGAAAGGGGGTTTTGAAGAACCAAGCAGGTCGTCCTCCATGGAACAGTTCGTGGGGGGTGAAACCCGTAGAAGAGCTCCGCTGTGAGTTCATGGACAGAACTGCCCAGGGCACTAGGCGTACCCAGTCCTTGGTGCGCTCCTGTTTCATCAGGATTCTTAAGTTTTGCTCCACCACACGGTTCTGTCTCTCACAGAGAGGGTTAGACGTGTGAGTGTAGGGCACACCTGTGGTTACCTCCACGTTGAGGGCATTTAGCACTCGTTTGTACCACCCAGTGTCACTGCGGATGCGTACATCTTCATCAGAGTGCACCTGTTTAGGTGCTGCATAGGGTTCGAACCATTGTTCGACCAACAATTTTACAGTCTGCTCACCTGTGATTTTCTTATTGCAAGGGAACACACGGGTGAAGCGAGATAGACCACAGGTGACCACGAGGCAACTATCATAGCCGCCAAAGCGTGGTAAGCCGTGGATGTAATCCACGTAGAGAAGAGAGTTAGCACAATAGGGTATGGGTAAGCTGGAGATCAGACCCCTATGCCTACTGTCACTTTGCTTGCTGGCATGACAGCCACAAGCATCCACAATGGTCTGCATACGCAACCTCAGTTCAGTCAGGGTTAGACTAGAGTAGAAACACTCACGGAAGAAGTCCACTGAGCAATTAGCGCCAGTGTGACCAGAACTGAGATGGGACCACTGTAGGCACCCATCCAGTCGTGCCTCAGGCACCACAATTCGGTCCTCGTAGAAGAGGTACTGATTGTTTTTATACCACTGGTGCCCGTCAATGACACGGGGTTCGAGACCAGTGTTGAGGGTTTGGAGAATTTCTTCATACTCTGACTGATAGTCGGTTAGACTCCAACCCTCCAGGATTCCAGCAGTGCGCATGGACAGGTCAAGCTGGACATCCATACGCTGGAAAGCCTCTTTGGCGAGTGCCTCAGAGCTCTCACCAATAAGCGCATCGAAGTTGTTGCGCGATATATAGTCAGATAGTTCATTCTTAATCCCGGGGATATGATGCACTGTCAGCCTGAACTGGCTCAGGTAAGTCCACCACCATTTTAGCTTCGCTTTTTCTGGTGGTGGGCCCTTCTGAAAAGACTTCACAGGCTCCTGGTCACACAGCCAGACAATAGGGTTAGACCCCAGGAGTCGGGATTGTGAAGATAGCACCAACATACCGGCCAGGAGTTCCTGGTCATAGGTGCTGTAGTTGGAACGCGCTTGGTTCCACTTCCAATTCCAGTGTCCCAGTGGCACCAGTCGCCACTCACTGGTAGGATAGTCATGTTTCAACGAACCATCACGGTTCAGTCCAGTAGTACGATAATGGCAGTGGGTTAGCTCAGCGGGGTTAAGCTCCTGCCATTGGTAGATCGTACCTCCCCCCCCTACATAACTGGCATCAGTGATCAGGACTATCTCGCACTCAGGGCGGGGAACTCCCAGGCAGTTGGAGGAGGCAATCTTCTTCTTCAACTCCTGGAAACACTCTTCCTCTCTGGAGGTCCACCTCCAGGGAGTAGTTTTCTTGATTATGTCAGTGAGGGGTGCAGAGGAGTAAGTAAAATTGTGGATGTGACGCCGATAGAAATTACAGGCGCCCACAAAACTCCTCACATCGTGTAGACCCTTCTTAGGGTCATCGCGAATCTGCATGTCCTGTAGGGGCTGCATCTTAGACGCGGCTGGTTTCCACCAGCCATACCCCACGTCGAAACCCAAATACTCCATCTCCTCTTTCATAAACTCGCATTTTTCGAGTTTGATTCGGAGATGGTTTTCTTGACAGACAGTGAAGAATTCACGGAGGAGAAGGACATGGTCCTCTTTGGTATTAGTACCCAAACTCACGTCGTCGATGTGAGCCTCCATTTCTGCACCCCGAGAAATCAACTCTTGTACTAGAGGCCTGCGCCTCAGTATGTACAAAATTTTGTTCATAAGCTCCTGGAAGAGCGCTGGGGCGTTAGCCACCCCGAAAGGCATAACCTTCCACTTGAAGACACGACCCTTAGGGGTTATAAAGGCAAGCAGCTCCTGAGCTGCGGCGGTTAGGTCAACCTGCCAGAAACCAGAGCGTTTGTCCATTTTGGTCTTATACCTGCATTTGGCAATACGCTCCAGGGTGTTTTCCATGTTAGGAATACTCCCTGAGTGGTTCTGGGTTTTCTTGTTGACCTCACCATAGTCTACAACAAGACGTAGAGCAGTCGACCCTGGTTTAGCAACAAGGAAACAGGGGCTGCAGTGATGGGGATAGTCCCCATGTTTGTACTCTTCAACGAGGCCAGCATCAATGCATTCTTGGATCTGGCGCTCGATTTCTTCAACCTGTTCCTGTGGAGCGGGATAGGGACGACGCCTTACTCGCGTCTTTTCAAATTCTGGTTTCAATTTCAGGTCCATCTGGACCAGTTTTTTGCAAGATAGGGGAGGCGGCAAGGCGCCGAACACCTCCTCATAGGTTATAAGCAGTTTCTTCAGGCGGGGGTCAAGGTTAAGACTCTCGACTTTCTGAAGGAAATCCTCCTCAGCATGGAGGTTGCTTTTTCCATGTTCTTTCTTTTTATGCCGATCAGCAGTTTCGGCAGGTACAGTACCATCGTCCCACTCAGGGGGACATTGCTGCCCATAGTGTAGAGAGTACACTAGAGGTATCTCAGGATCAGGCAGCGTATAGGACTCATCGTCCTCCTCAGACCAGATGGAGTATTTCCAGGTCTGTCTGAGGTATTGCAGCCGCTCTTGGCGCTCAATACCTTCGGCCTTCAGGTACAGCAGCCGTCGGAGTTCTTGCGTGTAATGCTCAGACAAGGGCATGTTATTAGCAGCAGGCCGTGCCAGAGCATCAGTACTCCGGGCCACGGGTTCACCTGTGTGCACAGGCTGCATGTGTAGCACTGGTTTCCCAACAGAGGAAGCGGGTTCAGAGGTTGACTCTAGATCTACCTCCTCTAGCAACAGCTGGGCCAGGAAAGCACTATGTTTTAGGTCAACACAGCTGGGATCAACAGAGGGAATGGTGCTGGCGATCTCAGACAGTTGGTCGTCAGCATCCTCTTTTACAGCTGCAGGTTCCAGATAGTCATCAGGAGACTTACACCCTGTAAGTGTGGCAGATAGGTGCTCAGGAGATCAATTTTTGAGATCATAAAGGGTCAGGCCACGATTTTCGGCCATGACCTCTTTTAGTAGCACCTGGTCCAGGTCACACAGGGGTACAGGATTGAGAGATCCATCGATGATGGACAGGAAACTGGCCCACTCAGGGGCCTGCATAGCTGTGTCTGAGTCCTCAGGCACATAGATGGGGCCGTCGGGGAGTTGCACTCTTCCCACGGTCATTCGGTCAAGCATACGGCGCCAGTAAGCATGTTCACCAGAGCAACCCCAGTCAGGGGTGCACATAACAACCCTTCCTCCCTCATAAGCGATCTTGGTTAGAACCTTCGCGAGCAGGGAGAAGGGAGGGTTAGCATACGCTAGGCCCATTGCTTTCCAGAAGAATCGGAAAGCATTGTTCATTTGTTTCGAGCAGTACAACTGCATGATGTGCTGTTGTTGGCTCGCAAACAATTCCACCTGGATCTCGTCCAGGTTTACCTGAAGGGCCGCCAGTCCATTTTCGAGAACATGACGGGCCAGTTGGTAGTTTTCAGTACGATAGTTCGTCTTGGCTGCGTAGCGCAGCCCAGACTCTTTTCGTCCTGACAGCTCCAAAGGAACGGAGAATAGCCCACTGCCAAAGTCGCAGTGCAAAGAGTAAGGACGCTGTAGGGACAGCATTTTAACCTGGGGGTTTCTTCTTAGAAAGTCAGTGCCAATGACAATGTCAAAGGCGTCAGTGTCCAACACTCTGCAGTGTTGGGTCACGGTTTCGTCGCCCAGACATATGGTCACATCGACCCCCCCCAAGAAATGGATGGTACGCCCATCCCCTACTCTTATGGCCACAGTCTTGGTCTTCCTGAAAGTTTTAAGCAGGCGCCGGGCCACTATGGAAAGTGTTGCACCGGTATCAAGCACTGCTCGAAAAACTTGATCCCCGATTTCACGAGGATCCAGAAAACCAAGTCCTCCTCTTCGGAGCCGCCCCCCTATTCCTCATCAGGGAATTTCACATCCACTCCTGCAGCCATGAGGGACTTGCCCATCCAGGCCAAGCGCCTCTTCTTAGAATTATTCCCCTCAGGGGTAGCGTTATCCCCTTGGGGGCGCTTCTGGGGGACACCTGCGGCAGGAGCGGGTGTAGCAGCAGGAGTAGGCGTAGCAACGGGCGCTGATGAGCGCCTCTGGGGGTTAGGGGGTCCAGTCTTACCACCCCCCTTGCCACCTCATTTACCTTTATCCCCATTCGGGGGATTTCTGGCGGGCGTCGGGTTCTTCTGGCGCTCCGCCTCCTGACGCTTGAGTTTGTCACTCTCGCGTTTCTTGATGTGGCATTCGTCCTCATAGTGACGACGCTTGCCACAGTAACCACAGGTGATGGTACACCTGAAGTGGTCCTGATGGGTCACAGTTTTCCCATCTTTAGTATGCTGCTGACGTTTCATCTGCAGCATACAGCCACTGCGGAGATCGCAGTCAGAGGCATGACAAGGTCCCCCCTTGTCATTGACAGGTCGGCAGTAAAACAGGGGGGGGGTGCCTGCATCAGTTGGAACCTCGTTCATGGCACGTAGGTTGCCCCTCCCTCTACCGCCTCCCTGGTTGGTGTTAGTGGGATTTTTATGCCCCTTCCCTTCGCCACGTTCAGGGGTAGGGGTACCACCTCGTCCCAAATGCTTCTTGAGGAACTTCTCCATGTGGGAGTCGTTCTCTCTCTCAAGAGCTAGCTCAATCAAGAGATCCACCAGTGTATCATAAGAGTGGGTCCTGCTCTTCCTCTCAGAGGTTGAGCGGCAATCATCCCACGTACGCTGGGGGATCTTACTCATGAGCCACAGGTGGGGCTCAGTGGCTCCGTAGGAGCCCACATTCATCCTCGAAAATAAGTACTCCATGTCGCACACATACTCAGAAATTCGCGCAGCGGAAGGAAACTCCGGGAGCATAGGTAGCTCCTCGATTTGTGTGCGTACGCTGAGGTCAGTCTCATAGACTGGGAATGTTTTCTCTAACCTCAGGAGTACCTCTGCCCAAGTAGAACAGGTTTTCACAATCTGTTTGACCTGTTTTTGCAAAAATTTCTTTTTGCATGAGCGTTTTAGCAGTGAACATTTGGTGGCCACATCCACATGGGATTGGCCAGTCAACAAAAGGAACTCCGGGAATTCTTCTGCCCATTCAGGCAGGTTTTTAGGGTCGAACTCCGGCAGTTCCAGCTGGATGTTCGCCTGGGCAATTGGTCTGCCCATCTTCCCACCCCCCGGAGTTAGGCCTGAAGGCGACACGCCGGCAAGTGGGACCAGGGCTGAAAGCCCTCTTCTCTCACTCTCTGTGACAGGCACGTCCTGTAGGTCCGCCATAGGCACAGTCCTGGCACGGGGGTGAAAGGGGCTGGGGCAGGTAACCTTAGGCAACAGCCTTGAGACCCTCGATCTCTTGAGATCTTCGGCCAGGGTACTCAGCCCTGGAGAGAGAGAGAGGAACTCAGGCTTGGGTAAGGGTTCTGCAATACCCAGTTTAGCCTTAATGGCCTCTGATAAGGCCGTCACATCTGGATCTTCTGATCCAGACAGGAATTTGGCCAGCAGCTCGGCCGTTTGATCCAGGGCACCGTAGGTTGGCCTTGGATGATGTTCTTCGACTCGTGTTGGGCCCACTTCGGGAGCCCTTGGGGTTGGGTACTCAGGTCGTAGTCGTCTTGGCAGGGATGCAGTAGACGGAGGGCCTGAGTGTGAGTAGGACCCTAGATCCGTACGTGGTCTGGACCCATGTACAGCCAGTGGTTCCTCTCCATCTTCCCCACGGATGGATTTGTAGTACTCATCGTGCATGATGTACTCATCCATCTTCATCTTCAGCTTCTCATATTCCTCAGGTCCTTCAATGGCAGTTGAGGATGAAGCTGGGCAATTGGATCGTGATACTGAAGCAGCCACACGTCTGTGGAGGTGACTGAAGCTGTCTCCACCGTGTGCTGCTAAGGCCTCGGTGGTAAGGCCTTTATTCTTCTCCGCCCTTCTGCGTTCTGGATCTCCTTGGGACCCAGATGCGCCACTGAGGTGATGTGGTGCTCGGTGTGGTGGTTCACTCATTGGGTGGACCACACTGCCCATTTGTACTTGGACAGTTCGGATAGGCCAGGTCCTTACACTTGGTGTGGACATTGTGGACTTGTTGTTGAGCTTTTGTTCTGCACTTCTCAGGGTCGGTTCAAAAGGTCTCAAGGGACTGTCTCTGCTACCGGAAAGATGTCCTTGAATTATGCCCTAGGTCTTTTGATGTATTCCTGCAAGTTGGTTTTGTAGTTGAAAACCCCAAACCAAAGCAGCAAGTAGAGCAAGGACTGAATATGGATCGAATCAATGAAATCAATGATTGGTTTTGGAATCCAGTGTAACACAGAAGGGCTGCAGATAGACAAAGCAGGTATATGAACATAGATTCAATCACAAATGGATAAAGCAAAAGGTTTTATATGAAAATTGGTCAGACTCTAGCCTCAGAGGTTGCAATAGGCACTTCATGTGCACTCTTTTGGGTGAAATGGTGCTGGTTAGGACTGAGGGGCATAGATGTCAGGACCACACAGAAAATGACTTGGCCAAGCAACTGAATTCAGAAACAGTTACAAAGTAGGACCACAATAAGTGGTAGAATCAATTGAGTATAGGGGTCTTGGGGTGGGAGACCACTTAGGCTTAACCTCCAAGGCCCACAAGCATGGTATGCCTGATTTATTTTGGTATGACCTCCATGAAGGAAGGTACCTCCGCTCAGTTGAGTGGTAGGGGTGAACTTAATGGGGGGGGCTAGGGTCACAACCCTAGTTACTTTGAGAAAGTGTACTTTAGGCTACAAAAGAGAGATAAAAACACTTAAGTTTGTCTCAGCATCAACAAAGGGTTTTAAGGGGGGCTTAGCCTGGATCAAGCCCTCCAAGAAAGACATGGCAGTGACTTTTTCTTACTCTTCTTGGCTTCCTTGAGGGTCTTGACTTTCCTCTCCTTGGTCGCCACGAAGTGTAGCTCTTGGAGCACCTCCGGCAGGCGGTACCTGAACCGTTTGAAGACATATCTCTCCGCATCTGCGGGATCCATGTCTTCAGTGACGGTCGGCCCCCAATCGTCCAGCTTCTCCAAGAAGCGGTCGAGGTTGAGGGGGTTACCATCGTACATGGGGGGCTTGATGTCCTTCAGGTCTTCCCACACGGCGGCATCCGCGGCCTTAGGAACCATGAACGCCGGCCGCGAGGTCGACCGAGGTTCCCATCGGCGTCCCCCACGGACTCCCACGGCCGCCACTTCCATCTCCTCCACGGTATCCGTGTGGCTCCGCCGTGGTTCCTCCATGTACGCTGAACCCAGATGTTCAGGCCGTACTCCTTCCATGTATGCCTCCTCGTCACGGCGCCGGCGGCTGCGTTCAGCGGCCTCCCGTCGTACACCACGCGGCGGGGTAATGCCGAACTCCTCCAGGTCCTCCTCGCCTCCGCCGAGATCCCACTCCACGTCTCCTGCAGGGACCTCATCCCTGAGTCCACCATAACGCCCGCCAGCCATTGGGATTGGCTCCGGGGCTGGTGCGGGGCGTCTGGGGCGTACCGGTGTCCGCGGTGGAGCACGGCAGTTGTGGTCCTCCGCCCTGAGCCAGTCATCACGCCACTCCTCACTGCCACTGCCGGGCGGCACGCGCTCGTTACGGCGGCCCGCGCTGTGGTGAGAGGGGGCGCTAAGAGAGGGGGCACTGGCGCTGGGGTGACTCCTGGGGGCTCAGCCGGGGGCGTGGGCTCTGCCTGGACCTGGACCAGGTCCCCAGCCGTCGTCCAACGAGCCAGACTCCAGGGGTGGGTGGTCGCTGCCGGCGCTCCCACGGGCTTCCAGCTCGTCCAACCTCTGCTGCAGGCCATTGATGACCTTGTTCAGCAGCCTGGTCCCGCCCCTGGCGATGTCCAGCTCCCTCTGGGCGGCGGTGGCGACCTTGGCGATCTTGACCATCTCCGTCTTGGCGATGTCCAGCTCCTTCTGTGCGCCCGCGGCGACCCTGGCGATGCGGATCATCCCGCCCTTGCCCGTGTCTACCTCGCGCTCGAGGGACTGGACCCTCCTGCGGAGGTGGATAATCCACCGCCAGGTGGCATCCGGGTCACCGTTCCCTGGTGGGTCTTCGGGGTCCCCAGGGGGTCCTCCAGGAGGGCCTCCGCCAGGTCCGCCCGGTCCAGGGGGTCCTCCCCTTCCCGGAGGTCCGCCTCCGGGGGGTCCCCCTGGTGGGCGTCCTCCAGGGGGTCCTGATGGTCCTCCGCCAGGGGGTCCCCCCGGGTCTCCGCCGGGTCGCCTCGGTGGGTCCGAGGATGGGGGCTTCTCCGTGTAACCGAAGTCCATGTCTTCATCCTCGTCCAGGTCGCCCCACCTAGGCGTCTCGGTCTCGGAAGACTCCGAGCTCCGGTAGGGAGGAGGGAGATCCTCACCCTCACCCTCCAGCTCCATGGGGACGTCTCTGCCTCCTCCGCCAGCCACTCCTCGGCGATGTCGGCGGTTTCGTCCATCCCCGTCGCTGGCGGTGAAGCAGGGGTCGGAGTCGTGGAGGTGTCCGCCCGCTGGTCTTCGTGACCTCTCGGGGTTATTCCCCTTACCCCTCCTTTGTCGGTAGGCCGTGGGACCACTGCTCCCACTGCTGCCCGTGTCGACCTCCTCCGGATCCAGCGTCATCCTGGAGGAGGCGTCCCCTTCGAAGAGCTTTCGAAGGGTCTCCACTCGGGATCCTCCCGGGGGAGTCTCGCGCTGGAGCCTGGCTTCCGCCTCCTTCATTGCGGCGGCCGTGGCGGCGGCAGCTCGCCTTTCGGCTTCCTCCCGGGCACGGCCAGCCCCGGCCTCCCGACCCCGCTGCAGCCGAACCTTCTCCGCCTCCAAGGCTGCCAACTCCGCCTCCGTCTTGGCCCTCTCCTCGGCGACCTTCCGTCGCGCGGCCTCGATGGTGTCCTTCTTGGCGGCGTCCGCTTGGGCCTTGGCCGTTGCATCGGCGTGGGCCCTTTCCTCCGCCTCCTTCTTTGCCCTCTCTTGGGCAAGCGCCTCTTCCAGCGCCTTCACCTCGGCCTCCTTGCAGGCAATGGCCTCCTGGCTCAGGCGGGCTTCCTCGGCGGCTGCCGCCAACTCACCCCTGACCCGGGCAGTCGCTGCCTCCTGGGCGGCTGCAGCCGTGAGTCCGGCTGCAATGGCCGCCACGGTCGAGGCGTGGAAGGCCATGCCCCTGCCCCAATCCGTGGCCTCCTCCTGGGCGATGCCGACGGCACCCTCCACGGCAGCGTTCTGCTGCGTGGCCCGTTGCCGGGCAACCCAAAGGTTGCAGGGCACCCCACAGGCGCGCTCGCAGGCGCGCACCACGTCCGTTTGGTCGGGAGCGACACTGCTGCTGGAGCTGGCCTGGTCGGCCGGCATCCTCCCCCGGTGGGCCGACTCCACGTCGCTGCTCGGGCCTGACTTCCTCAGGTGCAGCTGTTGGGGCTTGGCCTTGGCCTGCTTGGCGACTTCCAGGAATTCGCCAAGGGTGGTGTGGCCGGGGTGGTGACCGCCACTGGCCCGTTGGGGGCTGGGGGCTGGGGTTCCGCCCTTGGCGCCTTGGGCGGCTTCGGCGGCCAGGGATTCCTGGTATTCCCGCCATTTCCTGTCCCGCTTCCTGTCCCCGGCGGAACGCTTCTCCTTCCCAGGAGATGCGCTGCTGCTGCTGCCTTGCAGCGTGCGCTCGTTCCCCGGCTCCGGGAACTTCTTCTTGATCATGTCCCACATGGAGACGTTGATCGTGGCGCCCGACGGGTACTCGTTGGGGTTCTCGTCCTCCTCAATCCCGTCGGGGCGCAGCCCTTCGCCGGGCCTGTCTGGCCGGGTCCAGACCCTCCAGCGCTTCTTTCCGAAGCGGTAGGCATACCCTTCCACCCGCAGCCAGTCTTCAGCTGCCTGCAGGCGGTCGGCGCCCATATCCTCGCGGAGCTCGAAGCTCCCAGGCATGCCGCCTTTGCACTGGGGATGGCTGTGGCGGTAGTGCTGGTCCCACACCAACCCACGCAGTAGGCGCACCGCATGGGGGTGGGGCTGCGGCCACGTCTTACCCGCCTCCTGCCAATTCACCATGGTTCCCCTCAATGGACTGGTCCTGGGGGTGGTTGTTGAGGAGGTTGATGAAGCTGGGAGTGCGGCCTTGCTGGTCGGCCGAAGGAACTCGCTGATGTCGGAGTTCCGGTCCCTGCACTTCCTTCACGGACTCGGCGCTGTTGCCGGGCGGCGCTGCGAAGCCCGTGGTACTCGGGGTTTGGGTGGCCCCGAGTGGCACGCGAGGGATGGGTAACCCCCCGGCGATGAAACGCTTTTGACGCGTTCCCGTGGGGGGCCTGGCCACGGGACGCTGCGGTGGCCACGCACAAGCAAGCAGGCAGGCAAAGCACTGCGCTCACAGGGGCATCATTACGCTCGTGTCATGTGACAAAGCGTTTCAGGATCCTTGCCACTCTGAAACAAGGGAACAAAAGTATGTACAGCAACACATCAGGATATGTACGAATATGGTGAAAACTGGACTGGGGTAAGTGCATCACAGGACAATAGACACTCAATCCCAACTCTTATCCCAATCCCAGGTCCGTCCCTCTCAGTGGCTGGCAGGGGCGGGGGCTCAAACACAACCCATGCCCTACTCAGTCCGGACCCTGAAACCCTGCCAATGGGGGAGGGTGTCCCGCCCAGCCACAGGCGAGTTCCTAGGAACCAAGGTGCTCCAAGGCGAACTGACAGTGGCTCCCCATGCTCCCTTAACGGCAGGTCCCAACTCCCCTCTGAGCCGGAGATAAGGCCCCGCCATTATCCCCTAGGAGTTGGTCGCTGAAAATGGGCTGTTTCAGCCCAAACTGATATTGGCTCCGAAAACTCCAAAATTGACCCCTCGTCAGGACCCGCCAGAGGTAGGGACGAGGCAACTGACCCTGTGCCCTTCAAGTACAAATTCCCTGGAGCCCTCACCTAACCTGTGTCCTCCTGAGGTCCCGGCATCAGGGCACCAGGGGTTCGTCAAGTGGGGTCATGATGCCAAAATCACCAAATTTGGCGTCCCTCCCACGCGTGGCTCGCCCGGCCAGGGCAAGGCCAATGGCTCACAGGTGAGGAGGCCGGACCTAAAACCTCTATCTGAGTGCACAACCTGGAATTAGGTCCGGGCTCCCTGTGGGCATAGAGATATGGGGCCGCCAATTGACCACACGGGGGGGTGAAATTGGGGTCCCAAAAGGGGGTCATTTTGGCTGCTCAAAATGAGCCAAAATTGGGGGTGTCCTCAATAGTATATCTCCACGCCGGCTTGGAGATCGGATCCGCCACTCCACACGCAATCCACCGAGAGTCCAACGGAGACTCCCATGCCCTTGGCTCTCAAAGATCTCCATGCCACTTGGCGTGGTGACAATCCAAATTCGGTCCACAACTGCCAAAATGGCAAAATTGTCCACACTCACCTTGGGCTAGCACCTTGACGAAGGTTACTCCGCTTCGCCCACGTGGTGTGCGAACCATGGTGACCAATATACATAACACCCATGTCATATATGGTCCATTGGTCCATGTGTCCGGCGTGCACGAGGGGGCTGAACATCGTGCACGGCGGGCAGAAAATGTGGAAAATTGCCTAAAATGGCCGAAAATGCGCACACTCATGGGTGGGGCAACTGAGGCACATGCCCGACTTGGACCTGAGTGTGCCATAGGATTGGTATCAAGTCATATGCGTCCAACATATCTTTTGGGCGTCGCCCAAACCCCTCCGGTTTTGGGAATGGCAGGGTCGCCAAGTGAGCCCATCATTTGGGATCGTCCCAAATCGCCAACATGGAGGCCACGGTATGCCAAGCCCAAGGGGAGTTGTTCGCCGGGTCCAAGATATGTTGGACACCAAAGTATGTACCCTCATAACATACTTGGATCATGATGTCAATTGAGCGCAACGTTGAGATACACGGTCGCCACTTGACGTCATGACGGGCAAAAAGCAGCAATATTAGCAAAAAAACACGCAAAAGTGCCCTGAAAACGACACAAATATATTATAATATCTTCGGCTTGGATTGAGTAATCGACCAATCCTTCTAAACACAATGACTCGACACCAATGACCTTCGATTCCACATATGTGCTCCACTTGGGGCGCTTTGGAAGGCCGCGCGTGCTGCCTCCCAAGTTGGCACATGCAAATATGGAATATTGCAAAAAACACACCTTGCTCGCAACACATCGCTTCGGGAGCGCTCCACAAGTGTCCCTTCACAGAGGTTAGGCTTGCGAGTGTTGGTTGGGAGTACAATGAAGAGCTTCGTGCGATATGGGGTCCATTGGTGGGTTAGTCTTGGAATGGTGCACCCGCCAAATGGGCACGTGATATGACACCAAATATGGCATACAACCCTACCCTCGCCTTCTACACCCGACCTAGTGGCCTAGAATCAAAGTGTGCCTATATTCTAGAGTAACGTTGGTCCCTTAACACGCATGCAAGTGCCTTGGTCGAAAATCGACCTCACTTCGAAAAGCCGAATTTTAGCATGCACGCAAAATATATTGCCTATATATACCTGGAGATCATATATGCACTATCCGGGGAAGACAAGTGATATGCCCCGGATGTAGAGGCAAGCAAAGAGGGAGAAAACGCCAACTCAACATACTTCTACACGTACTTGGACGCCAAGTACGTGAAAAAGCGCACTTCTTGGAGAACACTCAAAATAAATAACCCTTTGGGCCTATGGAGTTGGGATCCTTTGGCCTGATCCTATGACTATGCGGGGCAAAACCTCATACACAGTGCCTATGAGGCACGTTAGTTCGTCCTTGGGCGTTTGAACGCTCGTAACCCTTGTTATTTCACTTGGGGGTTCAAAGCGCCTTCGGCTGCCCAGATTTTCTGGGACAAATCTGGGACATCATGCGTTCTATCAAGGAAAAAATTGCGGATCACTCGAAGACTGTTTCAGTCTTAACTTCAAGAAAGATCGTTCTTCAGAATCATCTAATGCAGTGCACGGAACGGGCGACGTCAGGCGGCGATTTCACGACAATTAGAAATCGCAGTAGAAATCGGGGATTTCACCGATTTCTAACCGCAAATTGACCAAGACAGTAAAATTATGGTAATTCCACACCGACTTAATGGTTAGAGATCGGATTCCAGATTTCGCGGGTTAGAGAACAGGGATATCCCGCTGACAGCCGGTGTCAACGGCTTCCGCACGGGTGTGACGGCTCACAGGCCTTCGGGCCATGGGTCATAACGGGTGTGACGGCTCACAGGCCTCCTGGCCATGGGCCATAGGTTCTGGGTACCGCTTCACGAGCGGATACACCGGTGAACAGGAACCGAGTGGCCCAGGACACCGCACCAACAAAGCAGCGCACCGAGCGGGCACACCGGTGAACAGGAGCCAAGTGGCGCAGGACACCCAACACGCAACACGACAAACCTCGCGGGCACACCGGTGAACAAGAACCAAGTGGCCCAGGAATGCCGCACACGCAAAGCAACGCACCGAGCAGGCACACCGGTGAACAGGAGCCAAGTGGCCCAGGACACCGCACACGCAACACAACATTCCGAGCGGGTACACCGGTGAACTGGAGCCAAGTGGCCCAGGACAGCGCACACGCAACACAACAAACCACGCGGGCACACCGGTGAGAAGGAGCCAAGTGGCCCAGGACACCGCACACGCAAAGCAAGGCACCGAGCGGGCACACTGGTGAACAGGAGCCAAGTGGCCCAGGACACCGCACAAGCAAAACAACGCACCGAGCGGGCACACCAGTGAACAGGAGCCAGGTGGCCCAGGACACCGCACACGCAACACAACAAACCACGCAGGCACACCGGTGACCAAGAGCCAAGTGGCCCTGGACAGCGCACATGCAACACAACACACCCAGCGGGCACACCGGTGAACAGGAGCCAAGTGGCCCAGGACACCGCACAAGCAAAACAACGCACCGAGCGGTCACACCGGTGAACAGGAGCCCAGTGGCCCAGGACACCGCACACACTTGCACACGTAGGGCGGCCGAGGGACAGGAAAGAACCAACACCCCATGGGTCGGACGCACTGGGGCGACCCAGCTGACTCACCGGGCCAGCAGCAGGGGCGGTACCCCAAGGCCACTGGTCCGAGCCCGGCCAGGCTGCATCGGCGACCATGGCAAACGTCACCTGGAGCCATGGAAGCAACCGTTGACAGGCGAGCCGGTACACAGTCCTGGAGGGGGTCGCCTGCCAAGCAGAGAGGCCCCGCAACTCAAGCCACAAGGGTGAGGCGGTCGTACCGTAGACTAGCGGGAGCAATACCCCTTGTGGTGAGAGATACTCCACACGGCTGGGCAGCCCCCAGAGCTGCCGCCCAAAGGAGGGGGCATGTGGCCCTACCCATAGACACATGTGGGGACACGCTCCCACCTGGGACACATGAACCGGGTGGCCGTGACAATGCCTTCCCAAGCACATGCGGGAGCGGCTTAAGAGGCGTCTGACATAGGGCAGTGGGACGGACAGGACGTCCCCTTGGTGTGACCTTCTTCCTGCATTGTCAAAGGAGGCATCCCGAGCTCCTGAAGATACCTACCTATCTACGTTTCCTGGGCCACTTGGCTCCTGCTCACCGGTGTGCGTGCACGGTGTGTTCTTGTTGCTCCGTGTGCGGTGTCTTGGGCCACTTGGCTCCTGTTCACCGGTGTGCCCGCTCGGTGTGCTGTGTTGCGTGTGCGCTGTCCTGGGCCACTTGGCTCCTGTTCACCGGTGTGCCCGCTCGGTGCGTTGTGGTTCTTGTGTGGTGTCCTTGGCCACTTGGCTCCTGTTCACCGGTGTGCCTGCTCGCTGTGTTGTGTTGCGTGTGCGGTGCCCTGGGCCCCTTGGCTCCCGTTCACCGGTGTGCTGGCTCGGTGCCTTGTGTTGCGTGTGCGGTGTCCTTCGCCACTTGGCTCCTGTTCACCGGCGTGCCCGCTCGGTGCGTTGTGTTGCATGTGCCGTGTCCTGGGCCACTTGGCTCCTGTGCACTGGTGTGCGCGCTCGGTGCGTTGTGTTGCGTGTGCCGTGTCCTGGGCCACTTGGCTCCTGTGCAAGGGTGTGCCCGCTCGGTGCATTGTGTTGTGTGTGCGGTGTCCTGGGCCATTTGGCTCCTGTTCACCGGTGTGCCCGCTCGGTGCGTTGTGTTGCGTGTGCGGTGTGCTTCGCCACTGAGCTCCTGTTCACCGGCGTGCCCGCTCGGTGCGTTGTGTTGCATGTGCCGTGTCCTGGGCCACTTGGCTCCTGTGCACTTGTGTGCCCGCTCGGTGCGTTGTGTTGCGTGTGCCGTGTCCTGGGCCACTTGGCTCCTGTGCACGGGCGTGCCCGCTCGGTGCATTGCGTTCCGTGTGCGTGTCCTGGGCCACTTGGCTCCTGTTCACCGGTGTGCCCGCTTGGTGCGTTGTGTTGCGTGTGCCGTGTCCTGGGCCACTTGGCTCCTGTGCTCCGGTGCTCCCGCTCCCTTCATTGTGTTGTGTGTGCGGTGTCCTGGGCCACTTGACTCCTGTTCACCGGTGTGCCCGCTCGGTGCGTTGTGGTTCTTGTGTGGTGTTCTGGGCCACTTGGCTCCTGTTCACTGGTGTGCCCGCTCGCTGTGTTGTGTTGCGTGTGCGGTGCCCTGTGCCCCTTGGCTCCCGTTCACCGGTGTGCTGGCTCGGTGCCTTGTGTTGCGTGTGCGGTGTCCTTTGCCACTTGCCTCCTGTTCACCGGCGTGCCCGCTCGGTGCGTTGTGTTGCATGTGCCGTGTCCTGGGCCACTTGGCTCCTGTGCACTGGTGTGCGCGCTCAGTGCGTTGTGTTGCGTGTGCCGTGTCCTGGGCCACTTGGCTCCTGTGCACGGGTGTGACTGCTCCGTGCATTGTGTTGTGTTTGCGATGTCCTGGATCACTTGGGTCCTGTTCACCGGTGTGCCCGCTCGGTGCGTTGTGTTGCGTGTGCGGTGTCCTGGGCCACTCGGCTCCTCTTCACCGGTTTGCTCGTTCGGTGCGTTGCGTTCCGTGTACAGTGTCCTGGGCCACGAGGCTCCTGTTTACCGGTGTGTGCGCTCGGTGCGTTGTGTTGCGTTTGCCGTGTCCTGGGCCACTTGGCTCCTGTTCACCGGTGTGCCCGCTCGGTGCATCGTGTTTTGTGTTCGGTGTCCTGGGCCACTTGGCTCCCGTTCACCGGTGTGCTGGCTCGGTGCCTTGTGTTGCGTGTGCGGTGTCCTTCGCCACTTGGCTCCTGTTCACCGGCGTGCCCGCTTGGTGCGTTGTGTTGCATGTGCCGTGTCCTGGGCCACTTGGCTCCTGTGCACTGGTGTGCCCGCTCGGTGCGTTGTGTTGCGTGTGCCGTGTCCTGGGCCACTTGGCCTCTGTGCAGGGGTGTGCCCGCTCAGTGCATTGTGTTGTGTGTGCGGTGTCCTGGGCCACTTGGCTCCTGTTCACCGGTGTGCCCGCTCGGTGCGTTGTGGTTCTTGTGTGGTGTCCTGGGCCACTTGGCTCCTGTTCACCGGTGCGCCCGGTCGCTCTGTTGTGTTGTGTGTGCGGTGCCTTGGGCCCCTTGGCTCCTGTTCACCGTTGTGCTGGCTCGGTGCCTTGTGTTGCCCGTGCGGTGTCCTTCGCCACTTGGCTCCTGTCCACCGGTGTGCCTGCTCGGTGCGTTGTGTTGCATGTGCCGTGTCCTGGGCCACTTGGCTCCTGTGCACTGGTGTGCGCGCTCGGTGCGTTGTGTTGCTTGTGCCGTGTCCTGGGCCACTTGGCTCCTGTGCACGGGTGTGCCCGCTCGGTGCATTGTGTTGTGTGTGCGATGTCCTGGATCACTTGGGTCCTGTTCACCGGTATGCCCGCTTGGTGCGTTGTGTTGCGTGTGCGGTGTCCTGGGCCACTTGGCTCCTGTTCACCGGTTTGCTCGTTCGGTGCGTTGCGTTCCGTGTACAGTGTCCTGGGCCACGAGGCTTCTGTTCACCGGTATGCACGCTCGGTGTGTTGTGCTGCGTGTACGGTGTCCTGGGCCACTTGGCTGCTGTGGACGGTGTGCATCCTTGGCATGTTGTGTTGTGTGTGCGGTGTCCTGGGCCACCTGGCTCCTGTTCGCCCTTGTGTACGCTCGGTGTGTGGTGTTGCGTGTGCGGTGCCCCGAGCGCACACTCGTCCATCCGGACGGCGGCTGTTCCACGTGACTGGGGACTGGTCTCCATTCTGCCTGTCCCCTACTGTGCTAACTCTCTGGTGTACGTGGATTTCATCCACGGCCTGCCCAAGTTTGGTGGTTATGACAGTAGTCTGGTTGTCACTGGTGGTCTGACCCGTTTCACCCGTGCGTTCCCCTGCAACAAAAAGATCACAGGGGAACAGACTGTGAAAATTTTGGTTGAACAGTGGTTCAAACAGTATGGAGCACCTAAGGAGGTGCACTCAGACAAAGATGTACGCATCCGGAGTGATTCTGGTTGGTACCAGCGAGTACTGCAGGCCTTTAACGTCCATGGAACCACAAGTGTGCCCTACACTGACACTTCTAACCCTCTGTGCGAGAGACAGAACCGTGTGGTGGAGTAGAACCTGAGGATTCTGATGAAACAAGAACGTACTAAGGATTGGGTACGCTTGTTACCCTGGGCTGTCCTAACCATGACCTCTCAGGAGAGTTCCTCAACTGGCGATACCCCCCACGAACCTTTCCATGGGGGGTGTCCTGCGTGGTTTTTCAAAAGCCCCTTCCCTGAGGACTACAAGAGCGCCGTAGGGGACTGGTTGGAACACAGGCAGGATCTGGCTAACCTAGCTAGAGCCAATCTGAAACACGTTCCAGAATGTGAGCTAACCAGGCGTAACCGCACGAGAAGTCCTGCCAGTTTCAAGGTAGGAGACTTGGTGCTGGTACACCACTCGCGACTGCCCACTTGGCCCCGCAACTGTTTGCAGGACCCTTTGTTTGGGCCTTACCGCATTAGAAAGATAAATGGATCCAGGATCCATGTGAGGTGCAGTCCCCGCCTAGGTGGAGAGCTGCTGTGTGCACCTACGCAGCTGAGACATTACCACTCTCCTGACAAACTGTCCTGGGATGATTGGCGTCTGGCTGACTGACCGGTCAAGCGTATCGACCTGGAGAACGCTGCCAACCCTGAGGAGGCAGACGAACTTGAAGAAATGACTGCTGATGAGATGGCAGTCGATGGCTACTACATGGTTGCAGGTATTGCACGCCACGAGTATAAACAGGGCTGGAAATTCCTTACCCTGTGGGATGGCTATGAGCTATTTCAGGCAACCTGGGAACCCATGTCAGCCTTTCTACAGCCAGATGGGAGTATCAGCCCCATCTTTCGTTCCTACCTCGTTGAGAATAGCGAGGGACAGCTACTAACCCGCGCTGAGACCCTGTCCGAGCATAAGAAGAAACAATTATCTCCTTGTGCCTATCCATTTCTTGGTCTTAACCGAACTGAGGAGGTTGCAAGCTTCAGGAGGCGGTGGTACTTGGCAGACATCCCCTCCTCCCGTTGGGAGTCTCCTTCGGGCCACTCCTGCTGGAGTATAGGCTCTTCCCGAAGGTACACTTCCCCCTCACCAAGGAAAGCAACACTGTGGATCATCGGAATACCACCAGGCCGCTTATCTTGTTTGCAGCCCAATGGTCGGTGAGTCCTATTGCCCCAGCCTCCCACCATGCATAGATCCGCACAGTGTAGTACAAGGAATGCGCCCACGCGCTGGACTAGGTACCCATGGTGTCGGATCAGTCCGAGGTTCCCCGCTCCATACGACCACCCCAACTGAGGGTCACTTGAACACGCTGGCCTACATGAACAGATACCGTCCCTTCAGAACTCACAGTTGAGGCCCTTTACTCGCAAACCCCTCTGTTTTTTAACCTCCTAGGGGCGGTGACCACTCTTGTGCTAACAGCTAGGCCTACTCAGTGTGTGCTAGGACAGGTTCAGGACTCAGGTAGAGCTCCAGGTTTGTTGAGCGTACTAACGCCCGCCCTCAATCGGGTTTGGTCCTCCCAACACCTGCACATCCGCTGCTTTTGGAGCCCTGCCCGTGTCATGGTTGTGCCCTGCACTCCCATGCCTGTGGTTACCAGTGTGAGTGAGTGCCTTGTTGACCAGGTGTTGCATGGGAAATGCCCCAGTGTGATGACCTTTGGGGAGCCAGCGAGAAGCGGTGGCTTCCTAGACCAGAGGGGAATGGCAAGCAAGGTAATGAGAGGCAAGGTGTGTCCACCCTCCTAGGGGACAATGTATTGGAGTAGCCCCTGATACTTCCATTGTAGTGCCTTGCTCTACATTAACCAAAAATCAAAAATAGAAAAAGCTAGGGGCTTGAGATTTCTCTAAAATTTCAAAAAGAAAAATCCCCGAGCAAAGCTAATAAAATTGGCACAAACCCTCACCAAGACGAGGCAAACAGCACACAATACAACACAATTTTGTGTCGGACTTTTCCTCGTGGTCCCGGTTGTGCTTGGTGCGCGGAATGGGCTCGGCGCTTACCTTCACGATTGATATGACTCTCCTTGTAACAAATTGATAATCCACCACTTGAATTGAATTTCAAATTAATTGAAATTCATTTTAAAGAGTCCTGAGATACGAAAGAATCAGACCAAATCAAAGAGTGTCATCGAGGCACTCCATGCATGAAACATGTCGAACACATGGAAAGAGAGATCGAACGAAATTTGATCAAACAGCAAATCTATAACTTAACCTCAAGACAAACATTGCATTCACTCGTGAGGTCATGAATGTAATTACACCACGGAGGTCAAAATACATAATGCATATCATGACATGACACATGATGGAATATCGACTCGCATGATGAAGCATGCACACCTACTTGAGCCACCTCAAGTTGGTCATTAATGTATCATACCCAATGGAGAACAATACCATGGTAGGTTGAAAGACTCCCATCAATTGAAAAGATTCAAGGATAATTGAATTCATGGCATTCCAACAACCATTCACAACTCACCACAAGAGTGTGCAAACCTTTCGAAATTGTCACATGGACCAACATACACATACATGATTGTAACAACAATCCATTGGCACCATGAAGGCTTCGGGTAACGAACATGGTAAAGGGAACCTCACAATTCCTAATTTAGGGATGACCTTGAGTAACACCTCGTGATCGAATATATATTCATTAACCATGGAAACCTTACGAACATTCACGGTTTCTAATTTATGGACGGCTTTGTGTACCACCTCATAATTTGAATATACATTCATTTGCTCGAACACTCTTGGTCTCTCAGGGAAGCATGCATGTCTTCGACATTACAACAATACGCGTGGCTTCCGAATTAGACTGGTACATCCTTTAATTCAAAGCGACAATTAATCATGCTCGACCCATATTCATCTCATTCTTGGCGGCGTGGCTCAGTCAATGGATAGTAAATCGAACTGACCAGGGAATGCGAAAAAAACACCAGATTGGAACAAACAACATATCTGTCGAGACCCAATCATCCAAAATTCTGTCTTCGTTACTGGAGATTGCAATCCGCGACCTGTCCGGTTTCGGCTAGCGACTGTCCAATTCCTGCAACTGGATTACTGAATTTCTGAGTCCTGGCTGTTGCCTGTCACCGATCTAGAGATGTGCAGTTCTATTACACTCCCTTCCTAAGCTACGAAGTCCCTGACTGAGTGGCTGATAACCACACTGATAGAAATGCACAGAACCTGGCATCTCATCTGGAATTCATCTGGAAACCTCATCTGGAATTCATCTGAAAATCTCATCTGGAAGTCTGCAATCTGTAAAGGAATCGGGAACCGGAAACACAACAGACACTATTCTGGGGAAGGGAACAAGCATCATTGCACAGAAGAGGATGGGGTGACAGTTCAGGGGGTTGAGAAAAAACAATGCGACTGGCATCTTGAATGTGACTGGCCCCATATAGCGGGGACGACGCTTCTGCTGATATATTTACCAAGATTCCACCCAAAAAATAGAAACACAATACATTGGCCTTGACAACAACAACAGATTTGAGCTTGGCCGTAATATGTGACCGGCTTGACAGTAGACTGCCATGTGGAGAATTTTTCCTGTCGTCATATCGCGACTGAGATGGCCCCCGGCCTCCGGTTTCTCCTCCACTGCGATCCTTGCTGTCCCTTCTGTGGTATGGGGACCTGGGCGTACCATCTCGATGTTGCCGACGGTCATCGTGTCGATCACAGCTGCCATTTCGACGTTCTCAGCTGCCGTCTCGGCGGCCCTGGCTGCCATCCCGGCGTGAACGGTGCTCATCTCGTCCCCGGGATCGTGATCGTTCTCTGGAAACTGCCCGTACACTGGCCGCGTCATCCGTCAAAAACTCCTCCTCCATCTCAGCATACTGGGCGGAACTTAAGAAAGGCATGACATGCATAAATAGTTCCCAATAATTGAATTCTAGGCCTCCATGATCTGCCTGAACTCGATCATTTTTGTTGTATGCCGCCTTAGTGGCAGCATCCTCTGGGCATTCTTTCACATGTCTGCGAAGCTCCTTGATGAGTCGGTCACGTGCTTGTCTGTGGGTGACGCCTCCCCGCACCAGACTGCCCTCCTCTGACCAGTCATTCATGAAATCTGTCCACAAGAGGGTCGTGAGGAGTTCACTGGGCAACGCACGTCTTCTCCACTTTGCTCCAGGTTTGTGGATGTTTACCATGCGACGTCCAGTGATGTCTTGCCACAGCTCCTCCAGGGATAGACCTTCTCTCCTTCTATTTTTGGCATGGCGGTCACGGACGTCTTCATTTGTCAGCGCCGCCAGAAGGATGTCAGACTGATGTTTTTCATCAAATCGCTCGGCGTAATCGGCCCTCCACTCAGTGACTCGTTTGATCCACGCCTCTTGCGTCGCTCGCTCGCAATCCCAAGTGGGCACTTTGGCCATCTTTTTCAGTACTTCATTTACTTGGGGATGAAGCCACGAATTTGTTTGCGTTCCAAACATACCCTGTTCCGTCCGCGGGGCCTCACCAGAATCCTTCAAGTATTTCTGCAACTCATCCATCAATGGCACTGCCCGGACCTCCTTGAACGCTCGCATGTCATCTGGTACACCTGTAGGGCGTACTCTGTACTTCATCTTCATGTTATCGGCGCTCCTGCGTACCATATTAGGCACAAAATACCCATCCTTCTCATATGGCGCCACTTGCAACCACGTCAGTGGATTTTCCTTGGGACACCAATCTGGTGGAGGTTCGTCCGAGCTATTGCCCATGGCACTCGCCACCTCGTATGGGTGTGCATACGGGCGCACCATCTCAGATGCCTCACTTCTCGTGGGCAACGGGGCCGCGTGGTGCATGGGTGGCATCGAGCTCAGTGGCGGCTCTGGATGGTCTAAGACCACAGACGATGTTCCGGGGATGTCGTGCGCTGCTGTATGAGCTGGTGGTGCTGCAGCAGTGGGTGCTGCAGCCCCATGTGAGACCCTGGACACAGTGAAAGCGGCAATCTGGGCTCGCACATCCTGCATTGCCTGTTCCATCTGCGTTTTGTCCGCCTTCTCCTTCTGTATTTCTTCAATGTGACTCAGACGGGACTCCACGTGCGCTTTGTCGACCTTCTCATTTTGTGTGGCTTTGACCCTTCTGATTTTATCTTCCAACGCTCTGAGATCTTCAGAATTTGTGAAGTTGAGGTCCTGAATAGCCTCACCAAGGCGCTCCCGATCAGCCCTCTGATCCTTGTCGGAATCTTGGAGTTGCTGTGTGAGGGTACCTATTTGCGTCTTGAACTCCTCCCTCGTGACTTTCTCATTGTGGATCTTAATGTTCGCTTGGTCAAGGCGATCAATACTCTCCTGCACACTTTCAGAGACGCCCTGTATCGCCCTGGCATGATTCTCATTAGCCTGTGCCACTTCAGATTTGGTGGCCTTCTCGCACTGCATTTTGTGTTGCATATTTTCCACGCTGGCTAAATTCGTACTCAGTGCGGACGAGGCGTCCTCCAAAGACTTGTTTTGTGCAGCGGTCGCACTCGCCAGTTCCATCTTCGTGGCATACACCAGATCCAGCTGCACCCTCAGGGCTGTAGTGTCTACAGTGAGGGTTGGACTCTTTGGGCCCTGTGGGGTGCGTGGGGAGCGATTGTCTGCTCCACCGACCTTGGCTGACTCTGCATAAGCCAGCAACCATGATTCCATCTCTGTGGCCTTGGTCATTAAACCCTGTGTCTGGGCAACAAGCTGGGTGTGTGATTTCTGCATGTACTGCACCCTTTCCTCAATTTGCCTGCTAGTGTCGCCCACCTGTTTCATTGCGGCCTCCGCCTTAGCGACTGCAGCAGTGTGGACACCCTGAATTTGTATGTGGATCTCCTGGTTGATTCGGGTTTCGTTCTCCATGGCAGCCTTGACCTTCTGTCCAGCAGTGCTCAGTCGGCCCTCGGTTTCACAGACCTTGTTGGCCACAGTGTCAATTGCCTGCTTCACCTCTTGGACAGAGGTCGCCACATCCTTCACACTGATCATGTCCCTCTCCATTCTGGCGGCCATTGTCTCCACTCGTTGTGATTCGAAGGCGATGGTTCGCACCGCTTCTGCCGCCTTGTCTTTCAGGCTTTCGCCTCCCGTGCGCCCTGGGCAGCATCCTCCGCAAGCTGCTTTATGGCCCCTTCAGTGGCTATCACCCTGGCCACCGCCGTGTTGGCACTCTGGGCTGCCTTCACCGCCGAATTGCTGAATTCCTCGATTCGTCTTGCCATTGTGGCGTCCCCTGAAGGGGTGTTGTGTTCTGGATGTGGTGCCCTGACACTCTGGCGCTCTAACTCGTGAATTCGTGCGCCCAGACTATCCACCTCGTGCGTTGCTGCACCTTTGTGGACGTCCAACGTCTTCTCCAACTTGTCAATCCACTTCTCCGCTCATTCGACCCGTGACTCAAGAATCTGGTTTTGCGTCCTTGGGATACCTTCGTGAGCCTCTTTTTCTAACGTAGATATCCTGTGCTCCAGCTTACTTTCGTGATGAGCCTCTCTTTGCTGGAGCTCGGCACAGTCTTGGCGACGGGCGGCCTCCTGCTGCTCAATTCGTGCCGCCAAGGTATTGACTTGTACCTCCAACTCGTTCATCCGCTCATCCAATCCACGATGCTCCGCAAGGAGTGCGTTCCATTTGGATGTACCTTGTCTGTCTACTTCCTGGACCCGGGTCTGCACCACCTGGATCGCTTTCTCCACCCCGGCTGGCATCTCCACCACACGTGACGCCTCCTTGGTCTCCAAAGTTGTCACTATCCTGGACAACTGGTCCAATTGCCTCACGATGTCACTGACGTCGACGTCTGACCTTCCTTTCCACACCTCTGGTCTGGTCTGCTTGGCCGTCATCTTATGGATGGCTCTCTTGACGATGGCGTCGATGGTGGCGTCCGGTAGGGCCAAGATATCAACTTGGGAACCTTCATCAGGACATTGCCGCTTGCGCTGGATGAATGTAGTAGGCTTTCGTGATGGCGGTGGTGGCATATCGGTTGACGAGGAACGGGACTTGGTGGGCACATAGGTGATCTTCTTGTTTCCCAAGCCAAATGAGGCCCTTTCTGCTGTTTCACCATAGCTGACCCGCCGATTTACAGGGATGTTTGTCCCGTGTGCCGCCTCGTCTATTCCATCTCCAAACGGAGTTTCTGAAATGTGAGTCAATTTGGCTCCCATTTGCCCAGTTTGGGTTTTCAATAATGACCTTTTGGTCTCCGTGTGGATTGGGGTGAGCAATTGCTCAACATCTTGGTCCCATTTTTCCATTTCGGCTCTATGGATTTCCTGAGCGCTCATGTGTCCCAAAGGGGATCGATTTGTACTGCTACCATGTAATGGAGTAGCCCCTGATACTTCCATTGTAGTGCCTTGCTCTACATTAACCAAAAATCAAAAATAGAAAAAGCTAGGGGCTTGAGATTTCTCTAAAATTTCAAAAAGAAAAATCCCCGAGCAAAGCTAATAAAATTGGCACAAACCCTCACCAAGACGAGGCAAACAGCACACAATACAACACAATTTTGTGTCGGACTTTTCCTCGTGGTCCCGGTTGTGCTTGGTGCGCGGAATGGGCTCGGCGCTTACCTTCACGATTGATATGACTCTCCTTGTAACAAATTGATAATCCACCACTTGAATTGAATTGAGTATTAATTGAAATTCATTTTAAAGAGTCCTGAGATACGAAAGAATCAGACCAAATCAAAGAGTGTCATCGAGGCACTCCATGCATGAAACATGTCGAACACATGGAAAGAGAGATCGAACGAAATTTGATCAAACATCAAATCTATAACTTGACCTCAAGACAAACATTGCATTCACTCGTGAGGTCATGAATGTAATTACACCACGGAGGTCAAAATACATAATGCATATCATGACATGACACATGATGGAATATCGACTCGCATGATGAAGCATGCACACCTACTTGAGCCACCTCAAGTTGGTCATTAATCTATCATGCCCAATTGAGAACAATACCATGGTAGGTTGAAAGACTCCCATCAATTGAAAAGATTCAAGGATAATTGAATTCATGGCATTCCAACAACCATTCACAACTCACCACAAGAGTATGCAAACCTTTCGAATTTGTCACATGGACCAACATACACATACATGATTGTAACAACAATCCATTGGCACCATGAAGGCTTCGCGTGACGAACATGGTAAAGGGAACCTCACAATTCCTAATTTAGGGATGACCTTGAGTAACACCTCGTGATCGAATATATATTCATTAACCATGGAAACCTTAGGAACATTCACGGATTCTAATTTATGGACGGCTTTGTTTAACACCTCATAATTTGAATATACATCCATTTGCTCGAACACTCTTGGTCTCTCAGGGAAGCATGCATGTCTTCGACATTACAACAATACGCGTGGCTTCCGAATTAGACTGGTACATCCTTCAATTCAAAGCGACAATTAATCATGCTCGACCCATATTCAATTCATTCTTGGCGGCGTGGCTCAGTCAATGGATAGTAAATCGAACTGACCAGGGAATGCGAAAAAAACACCAGATTGGAACAAACAACATATCTGTCGAGACCCAATCATCCAAAATTCTGTCTTCGTCACTGGAGATTGCAATCCGCGACCTGTCCGGTTTCGGCTAGCGACTGTCCAATTCCTGCAACTGGATTACTGAATTTCTGAGTCCTGACTTATGCCTGTCACCGATCCAGAGATGTGCAGTTCTATTACAGACAAGCGTGCCCACAGTTAGGACCCCTAACTGGTCCAGACCCATGGGGTTCTACCCGTCTTGGCGGTGTTACCATACCCCTAAGTGTGCTACGTATGTCTGTGTGTGTCTTACTTCTCTCCCCAATGTGGCTGCCATCATCGGCCTTCACTGATGTTGGACCGAAGGTCCTAGTCAGCTACTGGTACCACTCCTATGGCGCCCAATTTCTATGCTGGCGCCTATTCCTTGGGTGAACGGCAAAAGCCCTACCTACTGGAGACGGAGGGGGTGGCCAAGTGTGCTAAGGGGTTACAAAACGCCCATTTTTCTAAAGGCCAAAAACTAACACACTCCCCTGCCCGCGAAGAAAGGCACGCAGAGCAGGAGACACCACTACACTACACTCACTATTGCCAGCACCAGCCTTCGAAGGTAGGTTGAGCACAACCGCAGTCCCTACCAGGCATGCTGACCCTAACCCCTACACGCACTACTGGGTTGCGGTGACCATGAAGACACAGCCCACCTGTGGAAAGACAAGCGAACGCAGCGCCATTAGGCTGCTGCGGCTTGACAGGGACACCCACGCACCTCTCCCTGGCAAGGCTTGGAGGAGGGAGTGCACTTGTTTCTTGAGCGCACAGCGTGTAGTAAGCGTTGTCCATGGCCAAGTCTTTAAACCCCTATGTCTGTGTGATCATCGCCCCTATGTAGCAGGGCTTTGCAGTGACACCAATTCACCCTACCTTTTCCCACCTGAGAGGTGCACATGCAGAACAGGTTGTGACGGAGGAACCTAACCAGCCTCGCCGTATTATACGGGTCTTGGACTGGAAAATAATGCACTGTTCCCAAACTGTCCTATCAAGCAAGCAAGCTTTAAGGACTCCGCCTGTTCTCTTACAGAACGTAGGGCGGAGCCCGAGGTAGCGTAACAAGGGTTATACCGCGAGCACCGCGTGTGGCCTACACCCTTTAATGCATTGTGAGCATGCAGGGAAGGGAGGCGTGGTAACAACAACCCATTTTGTCCTACCATTTACGCATGATCACGTCTAAACTCAACCAGGAGGTGGGCTTCTCCTGGGCTTACTCACCTTACTCACCATGCACTGTATGAATGCCGAAGGACAGCGAGGGCAGGAAGGAGCCTAAGCGGTTAAACAGCCCTACAGCGACTTATAACAACCGTAGGCGGTTTGAGGTCTAAGGTTTGAGGTTTCGGGTACTAGACGCCTTTCGGCCCCGGCGGTCCACCTGGTCGGACCAGGTGATATCCTCCCCATTGGGACCTAGTGGGGGGCCCTTCATGACACACCTGCTGCCTGGTGGCGGAGTCGCCCAGCTTCATGGGGCTCGGAGCCCTGTCCCTCCCCGGCTTCCCCATTTCGCCACTCCCCGGTTAGTGTGTTACTTGGCAACTAGGTTGCAGGTGCTTACCCACTACGTCACCCCCTAATGCACGGTTGCCCGGGGTGCCAGTGCGGCCGGGCCTGTGCTACTGGCTTGTTGCTAGTGGGACCCCCATGGGCTTCGCGGATGCTGCCTAGCCGAGGGGTTGGTGCGTGGCGCTGTGCACCACTACTGCCTTGGCCGGTGCAGTGCCCTGTTCGTGTGTGCGGAGCGCTCGCGGCAGGTCAGGGGGGATGGGGCCGGTGCCGGTTCTCTCTTCCTCCCCCCCCCTCCTGCTTCCCCCCTTCCTGGCGCCCCTTGCCGTGCGTGTTGTGGAAAGACAAGCGAACACAGCGCCATTAGGCTGCTGCGGCTTGACAGGGACGCCCACGCACGTTTCCCTGGCAAGGCTTGGAGGAGGGAGTGCACTTGTTTGTTGAGCGCACAGCGTGTAGTAAGCGTTGTCCATGGCCAAGTCTTTAAACCCCTATGTCTGTGTGATCATCGCCCCTATGTAGCAGGGCTTTGCAGTGACACCAATTCACCCTACCTTTTCCCACCTGAGAGGTGCACATGCAGAACAGGTTGTGACGGAGGAACCTAACCAGCCTCGCCGTATTATACGGGTCTTGGACTGGAAAATAATGCACTGTTCCCAAACTGTCCTATCAAGCAAGCAAGCTTTAAGGACTCCGCCTGTTCTCTTACAGAACGTAGGGCGGAGCACGAGGTAGCCTAACAAGGGTTATACCGCGAGCACCGCGCGTGGCCTACACCCTTTAATGCATTGTGAGCATGCAGGGAAGGGAGGCGTGGTAACAACAACCCATTTTGTCCTACCATTTACGCATGATCACGACTAAACTCAACCAGGAGGTGGGCTTCTCCTGGGCTTACTCACCTTACTCACCATGCACTGTATGAATGCCGAAGGACAGCGAGGGCAGGAAGGAGCCTAAGCGGTTAAACAGCCCTACAGCGACTTATAACAACCGTAGGCGGTTTGAGGTCTAAGGTTTGAGGTTTCGGGTACTAGACGCCTTTCGGCCCCGGGGGGCCACCTGGTCGGGCCAGGTGATATCCTCCCCATTGGGACCTAGTGGGGGGCCCTTCATGACACACCTGCTGCCTGGTGGCGGAGTCGCCCAGGTTCATGGGGCTCGGAGCCCTGTCCCTCCCCGGCTTCCCCATTTCGCCACTCCCCGGTTAGTGTGTTACTTGGCAACTAGGTTGCAGGTGCTTACCCACTACGTCACCCCCTAATGCACGGTTGCCCGGGGTGCCAGTGCGGCCGGGCCTGTGCTACTGGCTTGTTGCTAGTGGGACCCCCATGGGCTTCGCGGATGCTGCCTAGCCGAGGGGTTGGTGCGTGGCGCTGTGCACCACTACTGCCTTGGCCGGTGCAGTGCCCTGTTCGTGTGTGCGGAGCGCTCGCGGCAGGTCAGGGGGGATGGGGCCGGTGCCGGTTCTCTCTTCCTCCCCCCCCCTCCTGCTTCCCCCCTTCCTGGCGCCCCTTGCCGTGCGTGTTGTGGAAAGACAAGCGAACACAGCGCCATTAGGCTGCTGCGGCTTGACAGGGACGCCCACGCACGTTTCCCTGGCAAGGCTTGGAGGAGGGAGTGCACTTGTTTGTTGAGCGCACAGCGTGTAGTAAGCGTTGTCCATGGCCAAGTCTTTAAACCCCTATGTTTGTGTGATCATCGCCCCTATGTAGCAGGGCTTTGCAGTGACACCAATTCACCCTACCTTTTCCCACCTGAGAGGTGCACATGCAGAACAGGTTGTGACGGAGGAACCTAACCAGCCTCGCCGTATTATACGGGTCTTGGACTGGAAAATAATGCACTGTTCCCAAACTGTCCTATCAAGCAAGCAAGCTTTAAGGACTCCGCCTGTTCTCTTACAGAACGTAGGGCGGAGCACGAGGTAGCCTAACAAGGGTTATACCGCGAGCACCGCGCGTGGCCTACACCCTTTAATGCATTGTGAGCATGCAGGGAAGGGAGGCGTGGTGAGAACAACCCATTTTGTCCTACCATTTACGCATGATCACGACTAAACTCAACCAGGAAGTGGGCTTCTCCTGGGCTTACTCACCTTACTCACCATGCACTGTATGAATGCCGAAGGACAGCGAGGGCAGGAAGGAGCCTAAGCGGTTAAACAGCCCTACAGCGACTTATAACAACCGTAGGCGGTTTGAGGTCTAAGGTTTGAGGTTTCGGGTACTAGACGCCTTTCGGCCCCGGGGGGCCACCTGGTCGGGCCAGGTGATATCCTCCCCATTGGGACCTAGTGTAGGGCCCTTCATGACACACCTGCTGCCTGGTGGCGGAGTCGCCCAGGTTCATGGGGCTCGGAGCCCTGCCCCTCCCCGGCTTCCCCATTTCGCCACTCCCCGGTTAGTGTGTTACTTAGCAACTAGGTTGCAGGTGCTTACCCACTACGTTGCCCCCCTAATGCACGGTTGCCCGGGGTGCCAGTGCGGCCGGGCCCGTGCTACTGGCTTGTTGCTAGTGGGACCCCCATGGTCTTCGCGGAGGCTGCCTAGCCGCGGGGTTGGTGCGTGGCGCTGTGCACCACTACTGCCTTGGCCGGTGCAGTGCCCTGTTCGTGTGTGCGGCGCGCTCGCGGCAGGTCAGGGGTGACGGGGCCGGTGCCGGTTCTCGCTTGCCCCCCCCCCCCTGCTTCCCCCCTTCCTGGCGCCCTTTGCCGTGCGTGTTGCGGGTTGCCCCATGAGAGTGTCCCTTGCCCTCGCCTGCTGGTACGCCCTAACAACCCTAAGCGATTATTGCATCATGTGTATCCTGCACTTTCTCCTTTGTGACCTGCAGGAGAGCGAGAGGAATGAATGGCAACAGCACAGCGCAAAACGAAGCCTAACGTTTTTAGGAACCCTATTTCAATGCTACGGCTAGAGCAGGCACGCACAAGACCCTTGTTTATCACCTTTGAGGAGAAGAAGAGAGAGATGGGATGCACAGGGAAAGCGCCACAACGTGTGAATGCTCAGATTGAGCACATGCATTGCTAGCACAGCGCTAACTCTAACCCTACGTGTGCGCTGCGTGCTCCATTCGTTTGGCATACCTCTGATTCATTGTTCTACCTGTGCAGAGCGAGAATGGTGAGGACTCAAACCCCCAACAAACGCAGCGGTGACAACCCTAGGGTTTTGGAGAAACTAACAACACGAACACAATGCATACGTGTGTCATGACAGTAACGTACCTGAGCGGCGGGTTGTCCGCCTGCTCTGTTGTGTGGGTATTGTTTCCCTTTTTTCCCGTAAAGTTTATAAAAATTTTGATGCAACTGTGCAAAAGTTCCATTTAAAAGCTTTTGAAAACACCGCTCATACCTTCTTTTCCCGCAGCCGTATGAACTTCCAACCCTCTTTTTGTGAGTGCGGCTCAGTTGCGCTTGTCTTCAACTGTGATTTTTAGACAAAACATGACGATTTCTATTGTGTTTTCGTCAACTTTTAGCGATTTGACTTTTTAAATCGCTAACCTTTTTGCTAGACCACAGAACTCACACCCTGTTGGTTACATTCTCTATTTTTTTCAGCTCCTGGAGTTTTGTGCACTCCATCAGGAGCATTGCTCCGCCCTGGCCCTTGGGCAGGACGTTTACTGAAACCGTGTTTATACAGCGATGGCCGTCCGCATTAGAGCGTTCGACCATACCCTAGTGGGTAACCATGTACACTCTAGGGAGGAGGTCCTGGGTTCAATCCCCTCTACCCCCAAATTTTTGCCAAAAGTGCTCGCCGCACGCTGGCGACTTTTGAGGAATGGCCCTTTGAAGGGACATCATTCGCGGTATTTTAGACTATTTTTCAAGGGTACCTGCAGTTTGGTAAGCTTCTATGAACTGATGAGAGTGTCGTTTGCTGGTTTGAAGCATTTTCTGAGGTAATTTCAGGTTAATTTGAGCCTTTTTCTTTGGTCCTACTAGCTTGATCAACTAGTACTCCAGAGGGGAGTAAGAAAAAGTCACTACCATGTCTTTCTTCTGGTACTTGATCCAGGCCAAGCCCCCCCTAATCCTTGGGAAGTTATGAAGACTAACACTTAATCATTTTTATCACTCTTTTTGAAGCTTTAAGTACACTTTTCAAAGTAACTAGGGTTCAAACCCTTTTCCCCCTGCACCCCGGTGATTGAGGAAATGCACAGAGCTAAAAAAGGGGTTAAAACTCTAGCCCCCGACGAAGCTCACCCCTACCACTCAAGTGAGCGGAGGTATCTTCCTTCATGGAGGTTATACGGAAATGAAATAGGCACTTCATGCCTTGGGCCTTGTTGGTTAAGCCTAGTGGTCTCCCACCTCAGAACCCCTATACTCCCTTGTTCTTCCTACTTATTGTGGGCCTACGTTTCAACTGATTCTGAATTCAGTTGCTTGGTCATATCCTGTGTCTGGCCCAACCTACTTGCCCCAGACTCCTAACCAACTCTGTTGCATGTCAAAAGGTGCACATGAAGTACTTGGGACTATCTTGGTGGCCAGACTGATGGCAGTTTTCTTTACAAAATCAGTTGTTTTGTTCATATTTGACCGAAACTTTGTATTTAAGCCTGCATTATTTTTGTGCAGCCCCTCTTTGTTACACATGTTTTCATTGTGGAAGGATTTATCCCGATTTCGTTGATCCGGTGCCTGGACTTGCTGTACTTTATCTCTATGTTGACTTCATTTTGCATTGAAAAAAATCATCAAGGTTTTCTTTGGTAAAAACAAGGAACAAGCACAAGTGTGGGCAAAGCAGAAACCTGTTCTTGCCGCAACTGTCTGCAGAGAGGGGACCCATTGCAACCCTGCATGGTGTGCAAGAGACCCGATGTTTCAACGAGCACTTCTCTGGCACTTCCGGGGCACATCCCCGGTTTGTGTCGCGCGCGCTGGGGTCCTGTCCCAGAACTAAATAAAAAGATAGGTAAAACACGACGACAAAAATTTCTGAATAGCTGAAAATAAAGCTAACTAGCATAAAAACCGCCTAGGCCAAAAAGCGCGCTGCGAAACGCGTAAAAACGCGACGAAAATTTCTTCGACGTGAGATACGTGCATGGTTAGCGCGGTAAACACCGTAACGCGCGTAGGACCTTAACGCCGTCCCTCTCGTCGTCTAACTAGCCGTAGGCGCAAAGGGAAACACGTCGCGACTCGAAAGTTTTTCTAAGCCGCCGCGTCCCTTTGCCCTGCTTCCCCTCTTTTTCTTTTCTTCTCCATGCACCTACCTCCCCTCCCTCGTTCCCCCTCACTCCTTTTCGTCAGCTTAGGCGACCGGCCCTGAGGGAAAACCAGTCAACCCCTTGCAAGCAAAACCACCATCTTTGCGGCCGCATGGCAACACGTAAGTCAGAAATTTAACCTTGGTATTGCTGCTTGCCTGCGTGCGTGAGTTGCGTAGTGTTTGATTTTCTATGGAGAAACATTTTAATTTTTGGTTTTCAGAAACTCTTCAAAGGCACGGAAAAACAGCAGGGGTTTTTAGCAAAGGAAAAGAGGACAAAAGGAAAAACTAACACCAGCAGCGCAGATAACCGCACAGCACAGCCAGCCAGCAGAACACCGCAAGGCAGCACAGCACCGCAGGACACAGGACAGGGCGCAGGACACCACAGGACAACGCACGGCACAGCAAAACACCCCGACACACCAGAGCAGTACCACCACACCGCAGAACGCCCAGGGGGACACCACAACTCGCAGCGACACGCCACAGCACGAGGCACCAATAACAGCGCAGGCCAAACCGGCACCGAACAACAAGACGCACAGCGCAACACAGCAGCGCACACACAGGGAAAAGACACAAACCAACACCACCAACAAGGGAAAATGGACAGCAGGGCGCCACAGCACGGCACCACACGGCAACAAAGCACCACAGAACACAGGACACAGCACAGGGGAGCGGGGCACCACAACAAACCACAGCACACTGCAGGGCAGCAAGCCACGCGGCCAGGCAGGAGCACCCGCAACAACACACGCCAGCGGGAAACAACGGCAAGGAGCCAGACCCAGCAGCGAACAGCCAGCAACCACAGGCAACCCCACACAACACCGGTGCAGCCAGTGCCAAAGAAACAACACGGCACCACAGCAGCACACCGCAAGGGAGGCGGCACACCAGAGCAACGCAGCACCGCACCCCAGGACAGAACACAACCATGGGCCATGACAGGGGACCAGGAGACGGCGACAGGGGGCAGCAGCGCAGATCAAGAGCCAAGCCCAACACAGGCACCCCACACAGCACCAGGCACAACACAAAACACACCACCACACCGCAGCGCGACAGGCAACAACTCACACAGAACGGGCACAACCAGGGAGCACCCAATGACACAGCAACACACACCAGCACACCCCACAGCCCAGGACATACAAACCAGCCCGAGAACCGCAGAACGGCACACCAGGGCAGGGAAAAAAAACAAGAAGAAACACAAAAAGGCAGAAGCGGAAAAAGCAAAGGAAAAAACAAAAAAAAAGAAAGAACGAGGGAGGGGGGCGGGGGCAGGGCGAGGAAAAAAAAGCAAAGAGGAGGGCGACGCGGAAGGACCACAGAGTGCCAAGGGCCGTGGCACCCCGGGCCCGGAACCAGCGAACGCAAGAGTCAAGGGGGCGCAAAGAAAAGGGGAAGAAAAAGGGGGGGGGGGGAGGACTACAAGACGCCCAGGCCCAAGGCAGCCCGGGCCGGAAAAAACAGAACGCCGGAGACAGCAGAGGCGCAAGGAGGGAAAGGGAAAAAAAAAAACCCAACAACAACCACCAACAGGGCAACCCAAGCCCGGAGGAGGCCGAGCAAACAAAGAGCGCAGCAAGATCGGCCACAGGACAAGGTGAGACGCACCAAAACGCGCCCGGGAGGCCGACCCGCCCGACCAGGCCAAGAAGAGCACACACACACACACACACGCGGGACCCAGGCGTGGCGTCCTCCGACCCGAAAGAGGACGTGTCGGCGTCCACGCGAAACAGCCCTGGTGCACCGGCCGAGTCCCACGTCGAAAGACGGACAGTACGGGAAACCGGACGCGTCAGTGACTGGGTCCACACATGCCCAACCACCGCAGCGCACGCAGCCCAAGACCGAAGCCGGAGGAACCCGCCAGGGACAAGCCCATCGCGGGGCCCCAAAAGGGGAAGGCGCGGAGCGCGCCCAGCGCCCTTGCCTCGGCAGGGGTCAGCGGCAGGCACAACGAGCCTGGTTCTCGGCCGGCCTCCACGTGCCCCGCGCGGCCACCCAGTAAAGCCGGGGGCGACAGCCCCCGGGCCCGGGGAAGGCACCATGGCGACAGGAAAACCGACCGGAGCAGCGAGAGCGACCTGACCGGACAAGGCGCGACACACCAACGCGGGGCCACGAGGCACGCCAGAGAGGCACGCCGCTCGCCACAACCACGGCACGACGACAGGTGCTAAGCCACAACGGCCACCGGGTGCCGCAAACCCGGGAAGAGCGCACAACACACGACAAACCACGGCACGGCGGGAGGTGCCAAGGACAGCCGGGCCCCCACGCCCGCACGGCGCACCCACAGCCAGTGGGGAGCGGGCCCCGGCCTCACGCCCAAAAGGACGAGCAGTCGGGGTTGGGAGAGCGCCCGACCCCGGACACCCCACACCCAGGCAAGAGATGCCCCCCCCGGGCGCCCTCGTGCCGCCCCCACAGCGCACAAAGCCAGCTCGCAAGAGCGCGCGCGGTGGGGTTGGTGACGGGTCCCCACGCCCGCACCCCCCCGCACCCACAGCCAGTAGGTAGTGCGCCCCTGCCGCACGCCCCAAAGGACGAGCGGTCGGGGGTGGGAGAGCGCCCTACCCCGGACGCCCCACACCCAAGCAAGAGGCGCCCCCCCCGGGCGCCCTCGTGCCGCCCCCACAGCGCGCACCGCCAGCACGCAAGAGCGCGCGCTGTGGGTTTGGTGACAGTCCCCACACCCGCATTCCCCGCACCCACAGCCAGTGGGTAGTCGGCCCCGGCCGCACGCCCCAAAGGACGAGCGGTCGGGGGTGGGAGAGCGCCCGACCCTGGACGCCCCACGCCCAGGCAAGAGATGCCCCCCTCGGGCGCCCACGTGCCGCCCCCACAGCACGCAAAGCCAGCTCGCAAGAGCGCGCGCTGTGGGTTTGGTCACTGGTCCCCACGCTCGCATCCCCCGCACCCACAGCCAGTGGGTAGTGGGCCCGGGCAGCATGCCCCAAAGGACGAGCGGTCGGAGCTGGGAGAGTGCCCGACCCCGGACGCCCCACACGTTGGCAAGTGGAGCCCCCCCCGGGCGCCCTCGTGCCGCCCCCACAGCACGCAAAGCCAGCTCGCAAGAGCGCGCGCTGTGGGGTTGGTGACGGGTCCCGACGCCCGCACCCTCCGCAACCACAGCCAGTGGGTAGTGGGTCCTGGCCGCTCGCCCCAAAGGACGAGCGGCCGGGGATGGGAGAGCGCCCGACCCCGGACGCCCCACACCCAGGCAAGTGGCGCCTCCCCCGGGCGCCCTGGTGCCGCCCCCACAGCACGCACAGCCAGCTCGCAACAGCGCGCGTTGTGGGGTTGATGACGGGTCCCCACGCCCGCACCCCCCGCAGCCACAGCTAGTGAGTAGTGGGCCCCGGCAGCAGGCCCAAAAGGACGAGCGGTCGGGGGTGGGAGAGCGCCCGACCCTGGACGCCACACACTCAGGCAAGAGGCGCTCCCCCCGGGCGCCCTTGTGCCGCCCCCACAGCGCGCAAAGCCAGCTCGCAAGAGCGCACGCTGTGGGTTGGTGACGGGTCACCACGCCCACACCCCCCGCACCCACAGCCAGTGGGTAGTGGGCCGCGGGCGCACGCCCCAAAGGACGGGCGGTCGGGGATGGAAGAGCGCCCAACCCCGGACGCCCCAGACCCAGGCAAGAGGCGCCCCCCCCGGGCGCCCTCGTGCCGCCCCCACAGCACGCAAAGCCAGCTCGCAAGAGCGCGCGCTGTGGGGTTGGTGACAGGTCCCCACGCCCACACCCCCCGCACCCACAGCCAGTGGGTAGTGGGCCCCGGCCGCACGCCCCTAACGACGAGCGGTCGGGGGTCGGACAGCGCCCGGGCCCGGACGCGCCACACCCAGGCAAGAGGCGCCCCCCCCCCCGGGCGCCCACGTGCCGCCCCCACAGCGCGCAAAGCCAGCTCGCAAGAGCGCTCTCTGTGGGTTTGGTGACGGGTTTCCGTGCCTGCACCCCCCCCACCCACAGCCAGTGGGTAGTCGGCCCCGGCCGCACGCCCCAAAGGTCGGGCGGTCGGGGGTCGGAGAGCGCCCGACCCTGGACGCCCCACGCAGGGGCAACAAGGGCCCCATCCCGGGCGCCCGCATGCCGCCCCTACAGGGCGGAAGGCCAGCTCGCAAGAGCGCGCGCTGTGGGGTTGGTGACGGGTCCCCACGCCCACACCCCCCGCACCCACAGCCAGTGGGTAGTGGGCCCCGGCCGCAAGCCCCAAAGGACGAGCGGTCGGGGGTCGGAGAATGCCCGACCCCGGACGCGCCACACCAAGGCAAGAGGCGCCCCCCCCCCGGGCGCCAACGTGCCGCCCCCACAGCGCGCAAAGCCAGCTCGCAAGAGCGCGCGCTGTGGGTTTGGTAACGGTTCCCCCTGCCTGCACCCCCCCCACCCACAGCCAGTGGGTAGTGGGCCCCGGCCGCACGCCCCAAAGGACGGGCGGTCGGGGGTGGGAGAGCGCCCGACCCTGGACGCCCCACGCCCAGGCAACAAGGGCCCCCTCCCGGGGGCCCTCATGCCGCCCCCACAGCGCACAAAGCCAGCTCGCAAGAGCGCGCGTTGTGAGGTTGGCGACGGGACCCCACGCCCGCACCCCCCGCACCCACAGCTAGTAGGTAGTGGGCCCCGGCAGCACGCCCAAAAGGACGAGCGGTCGGGAGTGGGAGAGCGCCCGACCCTGGACGCCCCACACCCAGGCAAGAGGCGTCCACTTCGGGCGCCCTCGTGCCGCCCCCAGAGCGCACAAAGCCAGCTCGCAAGAGCGCGCGCTGTGGGTTTGTGACGGGTCCCCAAGCCCTCACCCTCCGCACCCACAACCAGTGGTTAGTGGGCCCCGGCCCCACGCCCCAAAGGACGAGCGGTCGGGGGTGGGAGAGCGCCCGACGCCGGACGCCCCACACACAGGCAACAAGGGCCCCCTCCCGGGCGCCCTCATGCCGCCCCCACAGCGCGCAAAGCCAGCTCGCAAGAGCGCGCGCTGTGGGCTGCCACAAGGGGCGCACACAACCCCAAGCCACGCAGGGGGGAACGAGACCGCCCCCCCCCCCCCCCCAAGTAGACCAAACGGAGCAAGGGACGGAGGCAGGACACGCGGAGGGGCACGGACAACGTGGAACGGTCCTACTGGCGCCCAGCACCGGGACCACGCGAAGGTGCGCGCCCCAAACCGACCCAGGGAGGGGGGGGGGGGGCGCAGACGCCGCGAGAGCGCGAGCGCACAACACGCAAAGGACACGCGGGGAATACCAGAAGGGCAACCGGACTGAGCCCGCGGAACGCACAGACCGCATGGAATGGCGTACCAACGAGCGAGGATAAGGGACACCCGGACGGGACGGCCCGCCACACACGGCGCGGGAAACGCGGGGCGGGAAGGGGAAAACGGGGAAGACACAAAACCCGGCACTGGCCCCAACCCCCCAGAACCGGCCGCGAGCGCCGCGCACACAGGACAAGGGCACTGCACCCGCCAAGGCAGTAGTGGCGCACCGCACCACGCACCAGCCCCACGGCTAGGGCAGCCTCCGCGCCAGCCCAAGGGGGTCCCACTGGCGACAAGCCAGTAGCACGGGCCCGGCGGCGCCGGCACCCCGGGCGACCATACATTAGGGGGGCGACGCGGTGGGTAAGCGCCTGCAGCTGGGGCTACTAAGCGATGCACTGACCGGGGAGTGGCGAAATGGGGAAGCCGGGGAGGGACAGGGCTCTGAGCCCCGTGAACTCGGGGGACTCCGCCACCAAGCAGGAGGTGTGTCATGAAGGGCCCCCCACTAGGACCCGGTGGGGAGGATATCACCTAGCCCAAGCAGGTGGCCCCCCGGGGCCGAAAGGCGTCTAGTACCTGCAAAATCAAACCTCAAACCTCAAATCTCTTTTTGAAGAGTAAGAAAAAGTGCCTTTCCAATGCTTTGAGGCATACACTAGTTGTATTAGAGATGCACTGAGCATCCAGGCATTTCTATCTTAGTATTGGTCCCACCAAAAGTGGTGATAACACATTTTGACCTATGGAACCAAACACCCAATCAGGATATGGAGTGGACCCCTTAATCCCCTTTCAATGTGAGGCAAATCATCTTTTCCTGAGTTGACTGAGTACTGACATATCCAGGGCAGAGCCTATGAATTTATCTATGTTTTTCCATGAATTCCTAGCTATCCTAGTGGTATGCACCCTAGGGGGCTGGGCACCTCTTTTTGAGAGGTCCTGGGTTCACTTCGTGGTCAGCCTGGCTAAGTAGGAAGATCCCATGTGACATGGCAGTGACCTCATCGCCACATGCCCTGCCACCTCAGCACATATGGGACCCAAAACAAAGAGTGCACATCTCCTGAGATGGCACTATGGAGATAGAGTGACCATGGGGCAGTTTTCCAACTCTTTTCCAAAACAATTCAGCTATCTTTGTGAATATGCAATCCGATTTGACCTGAGTTGCAGTTTCTGTGAATATCCTTTCATCTTTCACTGTTTACACTGCAGCCCTTCATGCTTTGATCCTGATTCTCTTCTCCTTGCACACCTCTGGCTTGGGCTATCCTGGATTTACTGTATTTCAGCAAACAAAAGCTTTTCATCTCCAAAAACAAGCAGCAGGAAACCCTACACCAGCAGCAAGCAGCAGGAGAGACAAAAACACAGTGTTGAAACCACTATAAACGTTTCTGGTAGCAGAGGCAGTCTGTGTCTGTGCATCGGCAGCAACCCCGCGCCGTACATCCAGTGCGCCGAGTACAGGCACATATAAGCAGAAGGGCGAACGAAGATGGACACAAGGAAGGAGGACGCCGACGCGAAGACAGCGCCAGCGCCTGAGGCACCGGCAAGGCCAGCACCAGGTGAACCTGGACCTCGACCTAGCGGCGCTGTACCTTCGGAGCCCTTACATGGGCCAGTGGAAGTGGCTGAGGACTCGTTAGATGGACTCCAGACGGCCTTCAGGGCCCTCTCAGTCGGAGAGGTGGTCACTCAGCCTGTGAAGAGGAAGAGAGAGAGCGAGAAGGATGCTGGAGACGAAGCAGACAAAGGAGAGGAGCAAGGGCAAGACCTGACGAATGTCCCTACCTTCGAAGGCGCACCAAGCGCTTCTGGCCTCCACGCATCACCCTCTCCTTTAACCACGACACTCCCAATTCCAGACCCAGCCGCTGCAACATCCACTCCCATAACCAACCCGCCTATGGCAGAGGGCACAGGCTTTACTGGCATGCCTCCCTACCCCGCCTATGGTATGGGCCCACCTACCACTGCGCTCCCTGAGGCAACTACTGCCAGTGAGCCGGTGGCTTCCAGCTCTGCGCCGCGATGGTATGCGGCTGAATATCCCCATCCACTACCCGCTACTGGAACCTATGTGGATGTTCCTGGGTATGCACCTGGGTATGCAACCTTGAGTGGGTTGAGGAGAGGACCTGAATCTCTTGGTGGCAGGAGTAGAGGATCGGGAAGATCCTCCAACAGGTCCCTGACGCGGTCGGAGATCAACGAGGTGCTCCGAGGAGCCACTTCAAAAATCGTGGGCGACCTCACTCAAGAGATCCGAGAGAAACTGGAGCCCCTGATGATCCCGCCCCAAGCGTCACCTACCACGGTGGGAATGTCACCCCACCGAGTACAGGCCAACCACCTGGCGGCAGGGTTGACAAACACCCTGGGGAGCCTGAGGAGCCGACCGACGCCGACTCCTGCACCTATACCGAGAAGTCCTTTCGTACCGAGAACGGCCCAGCCGCCCTAGAGCCACGTGACGAACTCTACGAGGGCCGAGCTGGACCGGCTGGGGCTGACAGCCTTAAGGGCAATGGTGGACGTGGAGCCTTATGGCTCTAGTGATCTAGGCGGAGACCCCTCCGATGATGAGCCGCCGTCGATGACTTCTACTTTGCCCTCGGAGGACGATGACCCGGAGGACCCCGAGGACCCAAGGGGTAAGAAGAAGAAGAAGAAGAAGAAGAAGACCCGACGCCCTGAGGGACGCAGGTCTCAGGAGGCGAAGGCTATAGCCACCTCCAAGATCGTGGTGAACCTGCCTGAGTTCACAGGCAAGGACCTCAGCGAGTTTCGCTGAGAATTTTGGCCGGTTTCTCCGATTGACCGGCCAAACCCACGCGAGTGGGCGAGTCAAGTGCGACCTGCTCCTGCAGTGCTGCAAGACCAAGTACCTGGAGAAGCAGGTCAGGCAGATCGTGACTAACTCCGCCACCTTTGCCGATGTGTTGGTTGCCTTGGAGAGGCAGTACCCGACCTACGAAACCGACCTCTCCATCAGGGCCGAGATCCAGAACCTGCCCGTGCTGCCCAACAACCCCAAACCTGGCAGGGTCTCTGAGCTGTTGGCTGACCTGGATCACTGGGCTGGACGACTGACGCACGGTTCCTACAGCAGCGACGACCTGCTGTTCTGGTTGGTGGCCAAGCTCCCTCGAGAGCTGTGGGACGAGTGCCGTTCGACGGCGGGGCGCAAGGCTAGATCCCTCCGCTACGAGGATCTATGCGTGCTACTCCTGGAGCTGGCGCTGGAGAAGGAGAGCGACCAGCACTTGAACAACTACCGTCCTGGTGGTGGAGGTTCTGGAGGCCATGGCAAAGGGTACCAAGGGTCCCGACCTGGGCAGGGGACTACCCCCAAACACGCCCGCGCCCGTATCATGGAGAACGTTAAGGAGCTATTCTGGTGTGATGCCAGGGACGAGCAGGGCCACCTGCAGCACGCCCCTGACTGCGAGCAGCGAGACTGCTTCGTAGTCCAGGGGAAGCAGCAGGAGAAGAACACCGGCGCCAAAGCGAAGCTGCCGGATCATTACAGGTGCACCATCACGTGTGCATTCTGCGGGAAGCGGAAGCACTACGAGGATGAGTGCTACCATAAGCAACGCCTATCGGCGAAGCTTAAGGGTGAAGATCCTGGCAAAGGCTCAGGCAAAGGTGGAGGCAAAGGCAAAGGCAACGAGTCCGGCAAGGGCAAGTCGAAACGACGTGGTCAAGGGCAAGACAAGGGTCAAGGTGGACGAGGAGGAGGCACTAACCGCCAGCCCGACAACAAGAACAAGGACAGGAACGCAGGCAACCCCAACCCTAATCCAGGGGGGAACTCCGAGCCCTCTGGAGGGCAGTCTGGTCCTACCACACGCTCACAAACGCAGGCCCAGCAAGAACAAGGAGCCAAGCGTGAGCATGAAGGCGGTGATGACGGCAACGCTAAGAAGAGGAGCCGTTTCATGAGGATGGCCCGCAAATTGCGGAACAAGGGGTTCGAGGTGACCTGTCCCGCGGAGTTCTGACGGGGACGCTCCGGTGGCACCCAAGATCTGGTGTTTTGGGTACGTATCCGACTAGGGGGACGCGAATACCTGGGGGTATTGGACACTGGCGCCACCATATCTATAGTGGCCAAGAAAATCTTACCTTGTGGGAGCCTGAAGAACACCATGACCACCGCTGCTATACGCATGGGGGATGGACATGTGGTGCACAGCTGCGGGGACTGTGAAGTGGAGGTACCTATGGGCCCCCGGACTATCGCCCATCGGTTCTATGTGATGGACACTGAGGCCTTCGACTTTGTACTGGGGACTGACTTCTTCGTACAGCACTCCCAGATACAATCCCTGACGCTGCAAGCGCCCTACCTCCTCTACGTGGACCACGGCAGTGGCAGAGAGTCTGTGCCACTGGAGCAGTTGGAACATACCTGGAGTTACCTGAGGCTATCGAAGGAGGAGCCCTCGAACATGATGGCGGCCTCCAAAACTGAGGACTATCAACTATTGGGGGAAGTCCTAGACCAAGGTCTGAAGGAGTTGGGTTACTCTCGAGAAGACCTGAGTGTGGAGTTGTTCGCCAGCGACAAGCAGCATGTACTGGACCTTTACTGCAGCAAGGGGATGAATTGCAGCTACAAATTTTACTGGCCCTCTTTCGGGATGGCCTACGGGAACCCCAGGTTCAGTGAACTGGGGAAGGTGCTGACCAAGGTGGCCTTGGAACGTTCCCGTATGGTCCTGTGTTCCCCCGATTGGGGAGCCCATGGGGGCAACGAATACTGGTGAAACCTCCTGGACAGGCTGACCATCAGCTCTGTTCGGTTACCTGATGAGGCCATCTACGTGCCTCTGGGTCGTAAGACGCCTATTGGGAAACCCGGATGGGGGAGTATGCTGAGCGTGGTGGACGGAGGTCTTACCTCCATCCCCTGGGAGGATCTGGACCCGACTCTCGTCCAGGCTATACAACGAGAAAGCGACGGACTCGCCTTGGGTGACTTGAAGGATCGCCTACGACCTCAAGATGCTGTTGAGACTACACCCGGAGGAGATGAGTACGTCGTGACTGACACCAACACCCCCAACTCTCCCTGTCATGTACCTGTTCCTGATGGAGTCTCTGAGTGTGGACTATCTGAGCTACCTAGGTCTATCCACTCAGATGACGAAACTGAGCACGACGCCTTCTTCGTGCAGACCTGTGTGGAGGAGGTGGAGAACGCCGAGTACGTCGCCCCACTGAAACCCCTACTCTCCATGAGGGTGGAAGACCCCGTGGACGAGGAGCTGGACCCTCGATCCAGGCTAAGGGAGTATGTGGATTCCAAGAGGAAGTTGGTGGCGAAAAAGCTATGCTACGCGAAGCCTACCCGCAGCTCATGGCCACTGAAGCAAGGACGTATGATAGACCTATCCCAATTGAAGGAGGACCTCGAACAGAAGATCACCACCTGGCAAAGAGAGGTAGATCTTAAGCTCATGAAGAGCGTGTGGGTTGCTCATGTGAGGACCCCAGAGGAGGACGACCTCTCGGAGGAATGTGTATATGAACCCCCTCGAGCGTGCCTATGTTGCCATCGTCCACCGGAGATGGTTGAACAAGACCTTCTATATGCCTACCAAGGGCTGAAGGACACTACCACAGGCGAAGAGTCGGTGGAGGACCACCTCCCGACGTCTATTACTCAGGGGGCAAGCAACTTACACTCTGACGAGGACATGGAGGACAAGATCAAGGTATTGGACCCGCGGGTACAGAAGCTCATAAGGACCTATCTGGAGGTGTTCGGAGAACTACCCCCTCCAGCCTCATGTGACAAGCTGGTACAGATGGACCTCAAGCTGAAACCCGAGTTCGTGGGTCACAAGATCCGGAGGAGACCCTATCAAGCTCCTAAAGAGCAGGCCGACGAGATCGAGCGACAGATACAAGAATGTATCGACGCTGGCCTAGTCCTGGAGTACAAGGACGGGGACTACCCCCTACACTGCAGCCCCTGTTTCCTGGTGGCTAAACCTGGGTCTACAGCCAAACGGCTGGTAGTGGACTACGGAGAGCTGAACAAGAAAACGCTGAACCACTCAGGGTCCATTCCCAATATGGAGTCTACCCTGGAGAAGATGGCCTCCTGTCGCTACAAGACCAAAATGGACAAGAGGAGCGGATTCTGGCAAGTGGACCTGACGCCCAACGCACAGGAACTACTGGCCTTCATCACTCCTCAGGGGAGGGTGTTCAAGTGGAAGGTCATGCCGTTTGGCGTCGCTAACGCACCCGCTCTATTCCAAGAGCTGATGAACAAGATCTTGTCCATCCTACGAAGGAGACCTAAGGTGCAGGAGCTCATATCCCGTGGTGCCCAGATGGAGGCTCACTTTCGACGATGTATGCCTCGGGACCAATACCCAGGAGGATCACCTAATCCTCTTGGGTGAGTTCTTTGCGGTCTGCCAGGAGAACCACACACGACTCAAGCTGGAGAAGTGTGAGTTCATGCAGGAGACCATGCAGTACCTGGGGTTTGATGTTGGCTATGGGTGGTGGACCCCAGCGGCCTCTAAGGCCAAACCCCTGATGGATGCCAAGGTACGACACGAAGACCCCAAGAAAGGACTTCATGATGCACGCAGTTTCATTGGGGCGTGCAACTTCTATCGCCGCCATATCAGAAACTTCACCTACACCAGCGCCGTTCTGACGGACTTGATCAAGAAGAGTACTACTTGGCGCTGGGGCCCACAAGAGCAACAAGCGTTTGGCGAGCTCAAAGACAAGGTAGCCAACGCTAAATGCTTGGGCGTGCCTAGGGCACAAGGGGAGATTTTCCTGGTGACCGACGCCAGCAATGTGGGCGGTGGTGGAACGTTGTTCCAATGGCAAGCACTAGAGAACGAGGAGTTCGACTCGGCCATTTCCCAATGGGGGACGGAAGGTCTCAACCGAGATGGAACCCTCAAGCACAGCTACCCTGACGACAAGTGGGTCCTAGTACCTCTGGGCCACTGGAACTGGAAGTGGAACCAGGCCAGGGGGAACTACTCCACCTATGAGCAGGAATTGCTCGCGGGTATGCTGGTGCTATCTTCACAAGCACGACTGTTGGGGAGTAACCCTGTGTTCTGGCTGTGCGACCAAGAACCGGTCCGCAGTTTCCAGAAGGGTCCCCCAACTGAGAAGGCCAACCTACGGCGATGGTGGACCTACCTCAGTCAACTACGGCTGACGGTACACCATATCCAAGGAGTGAAGAACGAGTGTGCCGACTACATCAGCCGCAACAACTTCGACGCCCTGATTGGTGCCCGGTCTGAAGCGCTGGCTAAGGAGGCGTTCAGCCGTATGGACGTCCACTTGGACCTCAACATGACGATGATACGCCCCCTGGATGGACTCCAACAATCGGAGTACCTGAAGGAGTTTGGGAAAATATACAAGCGCCTGGAGAAACGCCTTGAACACCTCCTGGTCAACCAAGACCAGTGGAAGAGGGACAAGAGCTACCTCTGGCACGAGGACCGCATTGTGGTGCCTAGTGACAGAGTCCCAGCGCTGCTGAAGTGGACCCATGAGTCTAGCGGTCATGTGGGTGCTGACCGTACCCTGAGGCTGTTCCAGCAGTGGTTCCACACTACGTGGACTGACGACCAACTGCGGAAAACCCTCCAGCCTATCGTGGACAAGTGCCCGTGCAGGTCCTGTAAACCAGGGGATATCAGGGACAGAGGTTTCTACTCGACCCTGCCCATCCCTCACTGTGCTAACAGTGTTCTATACGTGGACTACACGGAGATGCCGAAGTTCGGGGGCTATGACTTCGCCCTCGTGGTAACCTGTGGGTTGGCCAGGTTTACCAGGGTGTTCCCATGTACCAAGCACATTACCGGGGAGGAGACTATCAAGATACTCCTGGAGGAGTGGTTTTGTGTCTATGGGGCGCCCAAGGAGATCAACTCCGATGAGGACGTACGAGTACGCTCAGATACCGGTTGGTACAAGAGGGTCCTGAGATCCCTCAATGTCCAGGTGTCTACGGGAATTCCCTACTCGCACACGAGCAACCCCCTATGTGAGCGACAGATCCGTGTCCTGAAGGAGAATGTACGGATATGGTGCAAAACTGAACGCACCAGAGACTGGGTGAGACTACTCCCCGTCATATCCTTGATGATGAACTCCCAAGAGAGTTCAGCTACTGGCTACTCGCCCCATGAGCTATTCCTAGGGCGCCCGGCATGGTTCCTACATGCCCCCTATCCAGAGGACACCCATTCTTCTGTGGGTGAATGGGTCCAAGAGCAACAAGCGAAGGTGGACAAGGCCAAGGCTATGCTCCAGAGAGTGAGGGAGCGTCAGTGGAACAAGAAGACCAAGCACCGAGTACCGGCCACCTATCAAGAGGGGGACTGGGTGCTGGTGCACCACAGTCGACTACCCGCCTGGCCACGCTCTACCAGCGATGACCCATACTTCGGGCCGTACAAGATTCTATCTGTGAATGGACACCGTATCACCGTGCGGTGTTCTCCCCGTCTAGGGGGGACCCTGGTGTGCGCTGCTCAACACCTGAAGCGCTACTATGATCCTGAAGACCTCTGTGGGGAGGAGTGGGAGCTGAACGACGAGGAAATCGCCGCTCTGGACCTACAAGGGGCTTCCAGCCCTATGGAAGTTGAGGGTGAACTCCCCGACATGAACGCCGAGGAGATGGCTAAGGAGGGCTTCTACCTGGTGAAGTCTGTCCTACGCCACCGCTATCGCCAGGGTTGGCGCTTCCTCACCCTCTGGGAAGGGTTTGGAGTCGAAGAGGCCGCCTGGGACCCCTTCTCTGCATTTGTTCTACCTGAGGGACGCCTAAACTCAGTTCTGGTTGACTACTTGTCCCAGAACAACCTTGGTGAGTTGCTGAGACTCGCTGAGACGCTTGCCTCCAAGAGTAAAGCTAGGGACTGAACCTTACCCTTACCTGCCAAAGCGTATGTGTGAGTGTGCTATTCCTAAGGTCCTGAGAGCAGGCCGCAGAAGTGGTGTCCTAATTATACCCAAGTCTGCACGCTTGCTAAACCTGGAGGGTTGGCTTTTTGATGCCACGGGGTACGCCCCGGGTCTCCCCTCCCCTAAGCGCCCAATTTCTGTGCTGGCGCAAAGCCTTTGGGGAATACCCAGCGTACTAATCCAGGTATTGTTTTCCCTACCTATCTGTCTACTACAGGGAGGGGTGGCCAAAAGCTATGAAGGCTTGAAAACGCCGTTTTGCTAAGTGGCCAAAACACTGACCTAACCACTGCCACAGCCCATCAACCCTGCCAAAATTGCAGGAAACGGGTGGGACAGTGACACACGCACTACAGGTCCTACACACCCTACAGTGGCACCATCCTGGTGGGCGAGCACTGCGCAACTGGCTCAAGCCCCCACTCAGGACTACCACTCCTACACGCACACTCTACTGGGTGTTGTTGAAGAACATGTCGTGGGTCCTAGCGACCCTCCTGTGAAGAAGACAAGAGAACACAGCGCTGGTAAGCAACTGTGGCCTAACAGGGGACGCCACAACGCGTTTCCCCTGCTAGGGCTTGGAGGGAAGAGGTGCTCTTTTTGCGTGCACGGCGCAGATGTCGATGAAGTCGGACTCCCTGCTCTGCCACGGGCAGGGCGGAGTTACTTGTTTGTGTGATCTGCGCCCTTGTTTAGCAGGGCATGCAAAAAATGGTATGCTGCCGCACCAATCACCCTACCTGCCCACCTGTAAAGCAAAGGCAAATGAAGGGGTGTTTGCGGCGGAGGAACCAAGCCACACTCCAGGTATTATACCCTTCTCAGTGTGACCTATAATACACTGTCCGCAAACGCGCTGAAGATCAGCTCCCCTGTCAAGCAAGCAAGCGTTAAGGGACTCCTCAGGTTCTCTTAAAGAACGAACCAAGGAGCCCCTGGGTAGCCTAAACAAGGTTTACCGTGCGCACTTCGCGTGGCCTACCCTTTAATGCGTGTGTGAATGCACGAGCATGCACGACTGTGTTGGGCAAACCTGCCCATCTTAACCGCAATCTCGAACTCCACCAGGGGGTGGCCCCACCCGGGCGTACCTACCTTACCTACCGCTGGAGAGTGAAGCAAGGTGAGGAGAAAATCGGGGCGCACGCGAAGAACGTTGCTATGCACTTGTGTGTATGTCTAATCACCCTGATCTGACCTCTAATCATCTGCAATCTCTCTAATCAATCCCTCTATCGCGTCCTATCGTTGTTAGCGCTGCTACAAGACTCGTTCACGGAGACACGAGACGAGCAATGTGTATGCGGCATACGAGACGAGCATACCAGTAGTTTATACCTGATTCATTGAAGTCTTTTCGTTGATTTTCGAATTCTTGAATTTTTGATACTTCTATTAGTGTAGGTGGAATCTGTATGTTTATTTATTAATGTGTGTCTCGTCATTTTCAAGACTACGTGAGACATACGTTTATAATGCCATTATTTCTGCATTTTCCGGCGCTTCGCTAGGAGCCGCTCCTGCGCGCGTCCTTTTTATGCGTAGGAATTTCTTGATTTAAAAAATCTAGAGATGACTATAATTTTTTATAAAAATGTGTTTCTGATGCACAATTGGATTCTGCTCAGGTGTGTTGTCTTAGAAAAATTCTAGGCCGTCGTTTGACGGATTTTGGTGTCGTCCCTTCGCTTTTGCGTGGATTCGTCCAGAATTCTCCCATTCCTGCCTCTGCAGATACCCACGCGCAGCCTCGCTGAGTAGGCCGTGTTCGGGACGAAACGCAGCAGCCTGGAGAGACTGAGCAGAACCCAAGACCCCACCAAGGGGCAATTTAATTTTTTTTACGACTCCCTTCGCCCTAAGACAGGTCACAGGTCGCCAGCAGGTTTACGAGAACCCATGCGAGTGTGTATATTGTGTCTTGCGTTGGGTTTGTGTCGCGCTGCGTCTTGGAGGGAGGGATGCACATGCACATGTTTTGGCATGCTCCCAAACTAACCCAACCAAGCCACAGGAGCCCCGGCAGTGCCATGAGCGCTGAGTCTTCTGTAGGAAATGTTACAAACAGAGCAGCAAAAGAGCGCCAGCCATGGTGAGCGCCAATTTTTCTGTGTGAGGGAAACTATAGGTATTTTAAAGTAGATGTGGAAACCAAGGAAAGGCCAAGAAAAAAAAAATCCCTTTTTCCTAAAATGCGACAGTGGTGGCCACCACAGCACAAGGGGGGAGTAAGAAAAAGTGCTTTTCCAATGCTTTGAGGCATACTCTAGTTGTATTAGAGATGCACTGAGCATCCAGGCATTTCTATCTTAGTATTGGTCCCACCAAACGTGGTGATAACACATTTTGACCTATGGAACCAAACACCCAATCAGGATATGGAGTGGACCCCTTAATCCCCTTTCAATGTGAGGCAAATCATCTTTTCCTGAGTTGACTGAGTACTGACATATCCAGGGCAGAGCCTATGAATTTATCTATGTTTTTTCATGAATTCTTAGCTATCCTAGTGGTATGCACCCTAGGGGGCTGGGCACCTCTTTTTGAGAGGTCCTGGGTTCAATTCGTGGTCAGCCTGGCTAAGTAGGAAGATCCCATGTGACATGGCAGTGACCTCATCGCCACATGCCCTGCCACCTCAGCACATATGGGACCCAAAACAAAGAGTGCACATCTCCTGAGATGGCACTATGGAGATAGAGTGACCATGGGGCAGTTTTCCAACTCTTTTCCAAAACAATTCAGCTATCTTTGTGAATATGCAATCCGATTTGACCTGAGTTGCAGTTTCTGTGAATATCCTTTCATCTTTCACTGTTTACACTGCAGCCCTTCATGCTTTGATCCTGATTCTCTTCTCCTTGCACACCTCTGGCTTGGGCTATCCTGGATTTACTGTATTTCAGCAAACAAAAGCTTTTCATCTCCAAAAACAAGCAGCAGGAAACCCTACACCAGCAGCAAGCAGCAGGAGAGACAAAAACACAGTGTTGAAACCACTATAAACTTTTCTTGAAGCTTTCAGTACATTTTCCAAAGTAACTAGGGTTAAAACCCTTTTCCCCCTGCACCCCGGGAATTGAGGGGATGCACAGAGCTAAAAAAGGGGTTAAAACCCTAGCCCCCCATGAAGTTCACCCCTACCACTCAAGTGAGCGGAGGTATCTTCCTTCATGGAGGTTGTACCGAATTGAAATAGGCATTTCATGCCTTGGGCCTTGTTGGTTAAGCCTAGTGGTCTCCCACCTTGGAACCCCTATACTCCATTGTTCTTCTTACTTATTGTGGGCCTACTTTTCAACTGATTCTGAATTCAGTTGCTTGGCCATATCCTGTGTCTGGCCCAACCTACTTGCCCCAGACTCCTAACCAATTCCGTTGCATGTCAAAAGGTGCACATGAAGTGCTGAGGACTATATTGGTGGCCAGACTGATGGCAGTTTTCTTTATATTATACAGTTGTTTTATTCATATTTGACCGAAAATTTGTATTTAAGCCTGCATTGTTTTTGTGCAGCCCCTCTTTGTTACACATGTTTTGATTGTGGAAGGATTTATACCGATTTCGTTGATCCGGTGCCTGGACTTGCTGTACTTTATCTCTATGTTGACTTCATTTTGCATTGGAAAAAATCATCAAGGTTTTCTTTAGTCAAAACAAGGAACAAGCACAAATGTGGGCAAAGCAGAAACCTGTTCTTGCCGCAACTGTCTGCAGAGAGGGAACCCATTGCAACCCCGCATGGTGTGCAAGAGACCCGATGTTTGAACGAGCACTTCTCTGGCACTTCCGGGGCACATCCCGGTGATTCTGGCGCCACGGTCTTCACAGAGGGGACCAATTGCAACCTTGAATGGTCCGCAGCAAAGTCAATGTGTGCAGATGCACTTCCCTGGCACTCCCCAACACAGCTTGATGACTGTGACGCCTCTGTCTACGCAGAGGGATCCAATTGAAACTTTGAATGGTCTGCACGAGACATGATCGTTAAACACGCACCTCCCTGGCACTTCCGTGGCACATCCCAATGATTGTGGCGCCACTATCTGCATAGAGGGAACCGACTGCAACCTTGAATGGTCTGAAGCAAACACAATGTGTGATCAAGCGCTTCTCCAGCACTTCCCAAGCACATCCCGATGACTCTGGCGCCACTGTCCTCAGAGAGGAGACCATTTGTAACCCTGACCGGATCTTTGAAGAGACACTTTCCTGGCACTTCCGGGGGACATCCTGATGCTTATGGTGCCACTGTCTTGAGGCAGGACCAATTGCAACCCTGAATGGTCTGCACGAGGGCTGATCTTTGAACATGCACTTCCCTAGCACTTCCGGGGCACATCCCGAGGACTCTGGTGCCCCTGTCTTCAGAGAGGGGACCCATTGCAACCCTGGATGGTCTGCAGGAGACACGGTCTTTGAACCGGTACTTCGCTGGCACCTCCGGGGCACATCCCGATGACTGTGGCGCCACTGTATTCAGAGAGGGGACCAATCGGAATCATGAATGGTCTGCAAGAGACTCGATCTTTGAATAGGCACTTGCTTCGCATTTTTCAAGCATTTCCCGTTGCGCCACTATCTACTTTCCGCAAAGAGCCATCCAAAAGAACACCAAAGGCGGGATCCATCGAATCCTTCACTGTTTCGCCACGAACACGGGACGCCATCGGAAAGAATGCCAAAGCTGGGGTCTCCATATACATTGCACGCCCGTCGAGAAGAACTCCGTAGCTTGTGTGTCCAAGAGCCAGGTCTAGTCATGGAGGCAAGGGGGATAGGGCACCAACAAGGGCTGTGAAATGAAAAGCAAGGCACCGGGATCCTACGCTCCAAAGACATGGCAAAACAATGCAATGTGCCCACCACGTTTGTCGCAAACACAATAACATAAACCCGCTATGTGATTACCCCGAACTGTAGCAAACTAAACAAAAACTGTATGGCTCTTCATCAACAGATGGAACTGGCAGTAGACACAAGGGCACTGCCCATAGGATACAAGATCGCCAAGGAGGGGTCAATTGAGAACCATCATTGGTTCTACCGTTTAGTAATGCAAAAGGCCGCAGTACCCCTTTTGGGCAACGGCAACAAAACATTCCAATCAGACAGACCATACACGTTTCTACATCGCTTTCCTAACTGACTACCAGCGTTAGACGACTCTAGTACAGCATGAAACAGTGAAATAACACATTTGTAAAACTGAAAAATGGTCTGGCGCACTTGCCGAGCACCCAATTGGGTAACCAAATAATGATGCAAACTGCTAAGCACTAGTAAGCGCCTTGTGATATGCAAATCCCACTGCATGGCCGTATCACACCAAGCTTTAACTAAGCGGCACTGATCACCCCACGCCTGCAGCCAGGTCGAAACGAGCTTGTCGGAGACGGAGCAATGACCAATATAACCATGCACAGAAGTATTGTGGAACGCCCTACAAGTAATGCACCGTGCACGGCTAATCTGGCTTGTATCCGGCGGAAACCGAAGTGATTTCGGAAAAGCATGACATGTCTGTGTAATGCAGCCATAAAACCACTGTACCTAGACGGACAAATTAAACTTCAAAGGATACCAAGATCCTGCCCACACCCCTGCATGCTGATATTGATCCGTGGTATGACAAAGGCAACATTTATGGAGGCATGTCACAATCTCACCGTGGTAAACAATCTGCCCAATATGCTCAGGATTCTGGGCCGCTGGGGGCGGGAAGTTACACGCTTGCTGAGCCCACAGATCAGCCAGCGGATTACCACCTACCCCTGCGTGCCCACACACATGCAGAACTGTCAATCGTTTATCTTGCACTAGCCTCCGACATTGCTCAACTAGGCGGTGCTCAACTACACTCCTCTTGGACCCAGTAACAGCCAACACAGCACCTCGACTGTCCGACTTAATACAATAATTGGGGAGGCAAATCGTACAAACAATGAACCTCAGCTTTGTAGATACCCGGGTGCCCACTAGGGCGGGCCACAACAATGTGACCATCAGGTGTAATAGCAGCAGACACACATCCATTCAAATCAGAAAAATACGACCCATCAGTATAATAATCACTCAAACACGCCGAATGTGTCCGGTACCACAGATACTGCCCACAGGACGATTGCCAGGCGGCTGAGAACGTTGGTATGGTTGATAGGCTATGTGAGAAATTGGAGTAGCTGCAACCGTGCAAGCCAGCTGAGCCCCACACGGATTAGCAACAGACCCTTGATTCGCAAACACCCCCATCTTGGTACGTTGAACAACCTGACGCCATCCCCTCCAGGACCCATACGCTTCCATAACGTCTAGCACCCGGACAGCCAGCATAGTGGGAAATTGTAAAACTCCTAACCCTCTTTTAGACGGTGAATACACTGTCTTCTTACAAAGAAAACACGGGTAGCCAGATACAGAAAAAATAAAATCTAAAAAACGGTTCTCAACCAAAGCAACAGTTGACCACAACACAGATGTACGCTCAAGCCGATATAAACACCGTGGTATAAAAATTGAGGTCACACATTTAATCCGAGTAAGGGCCGGAATCGCGGGGTCATTTTGCTGCCCCCAAGGGGGGTAAATTGTGCAAGTTGGGGGGGGGGGGCAGTTTGTAACAAAGTGGAGGGGTAATTCGGATTTACCCAGAGAAATAACCCCCCAGGGTGTTTTTTTGTCCTAATCTAGGTTTTTTTTTTAACCCAAACACTGATTACATTTGTGTATTCCCACAGCACAATGAAATGGCCAAATTTGTTGTTTGTGTGCATAGATCGGGTCGAAGTTTGGTGGTTGCTTGTTCTTGCCCTGCTTTTGCATCTACGGCTCATTTTTGCCTGGAGGGGCTGAAACGACTCATGGTGAGACCTGTCTGAAGGCCAAGAGATCGGCCCCAAGCCATGTCACCTCATGCCAGCCAGTCTTTGTCCTCACTGAGAGCCACTCAATGCTGTTCCAAATGCATATCTTGCCCCACTTGCAATACTGTGCTCCTGAGACTGGAACCTGCTGCACTCCTCCATGGAACACCGGGTGCAGCTGTGCACTGCACAAGACTCCAAATCTGCAGCTCCCTAAAACCCTGAACAGTTGCAGAACAATGTTTCCAGACTGGCAATCAACTGCTGAGCAGTGGTGGAATAATATCAAATGGATCAAATGAATACTCGCTGTTGGGAGTTGGAAGGTGCATGCGCAGGGGCTTTTGTATCCATGGTCTACATCTGCACTCTACCCTACATCTGACCCTCTCTGCTACAGTTTCACGCATCTGCTGAATTGCTTGAACTACATGTGGACTTACTCAGGCAGGGGGGTGTCAGCCACCACAGAATGAATGAATGAATGAATGAATGAATGAAACTGTCCACCTGCCTACAGCGTACCACCTGCCTAAAGCTGAAAATCAGAGGCAGTGAAGAGCTACAAATCTGAAATGCTGGGAAAAACAAGGGATTCCACTTCCTGCAACTGAACACGGGCGTGCCCCCACCCACGTACCCAGGGTTGCAATGGAAGGAAAGGCAGTCTTGCATTCTGTGCAACCAGTCTTGCCCTGCTAATGAGCTACATTTACAGCAACAATAAATGCGAGAGCAAGAGAGAGAGAGAGAGAGAGAGAGAGAGAGAGAGAGAGAGAGAGAGAGAGAGAGAGAGAGGGAGGGAGAGAGAGAGAGAGAAGGGTTCTAGCCTTGCAGCCTCAACGACACTTTTCCGCCTCACCTTCCTGGCTCAGCACCAAGCAGGGCTTCAGAATATCACCGTTTGTGTGAGTTTGCGGCCTGTGCCCTGCACCAAATTTGATATGGGTATCAGTACACATTGCAGGCGCTCCAGTAGCGCAGCTGGTCAGTCAGGTGTGCCTCAGCGCATTCACAGATACAGAGGGGATATTCTTTGCTTTTTTTTTTTGCTTTGTACTTCTTGGGTTCTTCATTATTGCCATAATTTCTCCAAAGACTTGTCAGTTCTGCACTTGTTTTGTTGGTGGGCTTTGGACTCGCATTGGTCAATACTGTGTGGGGCGGGGAACATTTGCACTGTGCGCCACTGTTAAATCAGTTTGCACATGGGAAGCCCCTGGAAGAATGGGGCCCCCGGTGGTAAGAGACGAACTTAAACCTGCATGCCTCCTCTGTTAACACATGTTGATTCTTGGTTCCATTGCAGCACTTCCTTGTGTACTCCAGATATGGGTATGTGCAGGTACCAATGCACGGGCCTCAATGTTGTTGCTGGAGGGTAGTATGGCGCTTAATGAGTGTTGGGTTGCCGTGGGTATGGTGTACCCATTTGCCTCGCTGGCTTCGCAGCAGGCCCGAGGTTTGAACCGGCGACCTGGTTTGCGGCAGCACATATCTTTCGTGTTGATCAGCGCAGTTGGCGCACTATCCAGGGACGGGGGCAAGCGGAACTATCAAAGTGGCGTTGGTGAGGATGTGATGAGAGAGAGGCCACCCTCATGACACCACACGTAAGATGATGAGATGTGAAGACAAGCGCCGAGAGCATGGTGAAATGCGGTAGGGCCCAGAAACCCGTGCGAAACGCAACAACGCAGCACAAGGGCAAACGGTTGGGGTCAACACGAACCCAATTGAACTGAGAAGCACGCCACAGCATTGAACCAGAAGAACACAAGGAAAGCACCAAGTACCAGCAGATGCATTCAGCACCAGAGATGTATCCGTAGCCCGGCCGCACCTCCTTTCAGATTCTGAACATGGAGAACGCAAATGCAAATGAATCCTACCAATGGTGTGGAAACTATTGTGAGGCAGTAAGAGGCGGGTTTTGGGTTCGGGGGTGACGCCCAAATTGAGGGGGGCAGAAGAGACAAGACAATCCCAACATCAAAGCAGTTGAGGGCAGTGGGAGTGCCAAAGAGGGAAGATATTGAAACAGCAATAAGGTCAGCAGCGTGGACGTGCACACAGCACACTCGCTGCACAATCTGAATGGAGCTTCTGGGTACCCACGACCATCAGGTGCTGAAGTCGCAAGTCCGAGACCGGAGTCTGACAACCGACTCTGACTGTCTGGGGGCACAGTTCAATTGATTGTGGCATGGCCAAAGAGCTGGCCAAAGGGTACCCTCCCTGTTTCAATCCCGTGTCCCCATGCAGTTCGTGTACCCCATTGACCCCATAGGAAGGCCGCAACAGCTGCGAATACGGACAACAGCCTGACTTGTAGCGGAACACGCATTCACGGGGCTGTCGCGTGCGCTCTCTGTGGGCCGTGCGGAATCCCTCCAGCCCCTTTAGATATCCCTCTTGCGGAAAGGCCGTGTGACCGATGAGGTAAGTCTGACCCTCGGATTTGCGACCTTTGGGTTGGAACTTCGCGATGCTGGATCAGTTTGCGAATAGCAGCGAGAACTTGGCACCACCACTGTCGCAAGCGCACTGTGTAGGTGCCCCCTCTCACCCTGTGGCGGCGCATACCAATCTGCTCACAAGCTTTTTATCTTATCCTAACCCACCCCCCCCCCTTGAAACTCCGGAGAACAGCTCCAACCACTCCACCAAATCCTGGACCCTCATCCTCGTTGTCAAAAGGCCTCAACTGACAGACAGACACGAACCTCCGCTTCTCCAGCCCATCCTTTACAACTGATGTCAATCTGCACACCGAAAATCAACGGCACATAACGCAAGGGGATGAGGACCGCCTGGCCTCCGACCTTCACACCGGTGGCAGAGCCCATCTTCGTTGACCTTCCCACGACGAATGCACCGGAGCCTCCCCTACCCCCCACCAGGTCCCATCGCCCATGAACACAATGCGCTGCCGACACAGGGCTATGTGAAGGTTCTACGACATGAGCCTGCGAGTCATGCGACTCATCAGCGGTAGCGTTCAGGGGATGGCGGCGGTTGGTGACAAACATGCGGATGTGGACCTTTCAAAGCCTGCCTGAACACGTGACACTCTGCGGACCCGGCAGAGGGATTTGGAAGCTGAAGCGCACGGTGGCAGGCCGTGAGTTTCGCTTTGGCTGGTACAGAAAAGTGCTGAAGAAACTCCTGGACGCAGCGGCCGTATCAAGACTTTCCTCTCTGTACACCTGCAAACCTTCGTTCAAAAGCAGTGGGTACATCGCGCATCTGCAGCAAGATCTAAAGCAGTCTACCACCAACTGACAACAAGCGACATGAAGAGAGCTCATTGACAGAGATACAACGGCGGTAAATGAAATTATGAAATTAGGGGCAGGTGCTCACCCGCCTGCGACCGCCTATAGACACATACACACGCGCGTGCAAACACACAGACACAGACACGCCTACAAACACACACACACACACACACACACACACGCACTGTGCAACATGCATGCACAAATGCACGCAACTACAGGTGCACACCAACACACATCGGCACCAGCGCACCCACACAGACATTTATACAACCAGATTGGAATAACCGACATCTATACACACAACTCGTACACAAATACGCACAGACATTGGGTAAACATGCGCAATGGCATAGAGATTGCGTACACCGCACAAACAGCACGCCAAGTACAAGCAAAGCATTCCGCACGGCAGACGCCACGGCATTTGCACTTGCAGACGCCGAAGATGCTGCAGATAACAGCACCGAATGTGTCAGAGTACGCGGAGTCCTGGAACACCGTGCGCCCAAGATCAGTGCGCCCGACAGCACAACGGGCACGGAGAGGCTGGACAGACGTGTGCGGGACACTCACGACCGCAATGCCACAACGCGGAAGCTGGAGCATCGATACTCACGATGCCACGCCGGCAGGAGCGGCGTTACCCCAGCGTGACCGCCCGTGCGGCTGAGGACAGCATGAGCTGCTGGGCCCTCCAGCGTTGGGCATACTGCAATGGGACCACCGTAAGACCTTGGGCACTGTAATCGGGCAATTTGTGTCGTTTGGAGAACAGCTCCACTCGCAACTGCAATGCCGTGCAGCAGGCACTAGGGAAGGGCCGTGAGCTGAAACGAAGGGAGATGCCGGACCTTCTGCCTGGCGGCGTGCGGGCATAGCACTCGGTGCAGGGGCTGGGCGACTGATCACAAAAACACAATCTGTCCCATACTTTCCGGTGTTGTCCTATCCTTGCACAAGCACAGGAGGGTGTGGTTTCCGACCCAATCGCCCAAACTTCTGACAGCCCAATCCCATTACCAAACCTCAATAACCACCCCACCTCAGAAACACCCCCCCCTTTTGATCTTTTTGCACTCTCCTCATCCATCATCCATTGTCATAATGGCTCCCGGCCCCCCATCTCCATAACCCTCGCCCCCCCCACATCCTGCTACCCCGGAGCTGGCCCTTACTCTGCCTCCCAAGCGTAAACGGACACCACTGAAGCAGAACCTGCAAAGAAGAGATAAACACTTCCACAGCTCAGGAGAGAGTCATGCCTTCAATTGAGGGATGTACATATATGCGTATACGTATACACGTATATGTGCATAAACATATACAAGCATGTACGCATGTATGTGTGTATGTATACGTGTATACGTGCATTTACATGTATACGCATACACCTCCCCCTTCTGCGCCTTCCTCGCTCGCTTCGAGACATGCCCATGTGCACGGGTAAACGACGTCAGCAGACCGTTTTTTAGGGAAGGGGGCCAAAGGCCCCCTTCCCAAATAATGTCTCTTCGCGTCTACAACATACCGACAGTGTCTACAATTAGCAGGCCGCAGATACTTGTGGTGCACAGTTTCTAGAGACGATGCCCGGGTAAACGTGTATGTGAACACTGTCTATGAGCTATGCAAAGTGTGTACAGACTGTGCAAAATGCGTACATGTATGCAATCTGGCTACAGACTACATTCGGGTAAACGTGTATGTGCACAGTGTCTACAAACTATGCACAGTGTCTACATGTATGCACAGTGTATACAAACTATACAATAGCTTCAGTATCCGCAATGTACACACGTATACACAAGCACCTTATATAAACATGGTGTTTGTATACACGTATACGTATATGCGTGTACGTCGCGTATACATCGTGTATAAGTCGCGTATACGTATACGTACATATCTGCTTGAATTGGTCGAGAGAGAAGAGTAGGAGGTTTGCTCCATTGTTGCCACCGGTCGCTAGGAGAAAAAACTGCGCCTGTTCGTAGGGACGGGTTTAGGCTTGATTCTGGTATGCTTGGGGGGGCTTCTCTGGGGGAGGGCAAAACTGGGGCTAAAGTTGGGATATTTGGCACAAAAGTAGCGTGCCGGGCGCGGGCTGGGCAAACACTCCCTCAAAGGCAGGCCTGGTCAGCACTTCCACTTGACCTGACACAGCGCAGGTTCAGTACAGTGACAGAAACACGAGTGTCTTGTCTTCTGTTCCGGGGCCCACCAATCCCCCCTGTGCAACATTCTACAGATGCATATTCATGCGGCAGAAGGGACTTACAGGCCACTGCTGTACCCACATCTCAGCAGATTGAAGCCAGTAAATCCTGAGAGCCCAGGCGTCCGGCTTGCTCCTACATCTGCAAACGGATGTGTCTCAGTGGCTATGTAGCAGCGCTGCTGATCAACGGTTTGCGGTTTGAGCTAAATGGGGTGGTCATCTCCCTGGTGACCCCGACAAGCCGGAAGGGATACGCCTACAGGGGACGATGGCACAGTGGAGGCTGGAGGGCCACCGCTACCTCGACCTCCACCGCTACCCATACCTTCCGGCGCGTATCTTTCTGCGTCACTGTCCGGGCAAACACGTCAACAACGTCGTCCCTCGTCAAAGACGACACCACCGAAATATCACGCTCACTGCGGTCGAAGATGCGCGTGTGCGCCTTGACCTCATCAAACGCACGGTCAAACTCCTTCTTGAGGTTCTGGGGGGCTGCGGCCTTCTTCCTGCAGAAATGTGGGCGTGTCCAGTCACCGGATCCTGGTGTTGTAGAGGGTGCAAGCACTTTCCGGAGTCATGACAAAACATCATCCGCTTTGATCAGCCCTAAACAACCGCCCCTTGGGAAAGCTTCCATCAAATGCCCTGCCCTTGGGCATGGAACACCACGGAGATTGGCCTTTGGACGCCCCTCCGATCAAGAGACCCCACGATTCGACAACCCCCCTCCCCCCGCTGTGGAATGCAAAGGTCGTCGTGCTGCGTGTGCGGCCCTGAGGGAGCCCTACGTGGACGCAGCAACAAAAAAAGTGTCACTGTCGGAGGCACCTTTCACTGTGATAGAGAACACGTACCGTACGTGAGTGTTTGGTGAGTAGGATGGGTCCTGCCTCTACAGCACTACACCGCAATACCCAACAGCCGTGCGGAGTGCACGCCGATCGTCGGTAGACACACTAACACGCAAACCTCAATCATGCGCCCGTGCGGCGCCGCTTGTCCAGCCACGCACAGGCACTGCCGACTTTGTCCCCCGCTCTAAAGCGTTGGGGACCCCCCCTAGACGGCAGGGGTTATGTAGCCAATCTCCCCACTTGTGGGCCACCGCTGATTTTGTCCCCCGCTCTAAAGCGTTGGGGACCCTGCCTAGACGGCAGGGGTTGTACAGCAAATGTGCCAACTTTTGGGGCTGACTTTTTCCTCCCTCTGAAGTGTCGTGTAGCCCTTCGACGGCAGCCTGGCAGGGGGGCTCGGGGGGGGGGGGGGGGGGCGGGGTACAACATATATGAGCCAAGATGATTCCCACGATGCGCTGATCATTCTGTGGTATGTATCATGGGGTTTGGGGGCGGGCTATTCAAAAATGTTTCTGTCTGTGCCGCGATTTTCAGCCGGTGCAGCATGGAGGCCCGGCCATTACCCTCTCCCTTGCCGGGTCTCCGTGAACCCCCCACCCACCACCCCCCACCCCATCGCCCTTCCAGGCAGACACCTCTCCACTGGCACTGCCCCTTCGCTCCCGCTCTGGTCTTCGAGGCCTCACAATTGAGCGGCCGATTCTGAAGCGAAGAACACATTTCTCTATGGCTCTGGCCCCCAATTGGAGGGGGAATGGCTCGCAGGGCTGAAGGTGCTGGGGGGCCATGCACAACGCCGACAGAGACCGCCCGGGGGACACTTTTCAATGATCTTGGCGACAAATTGTGAGGCCAGAGACGGTGGCAGGTGCTGCGAGCAAACCCCTCGAGGGGGGCACAGTGCACACACGGTGCGGACAGCAGCAGCCGATGCCCGGGGAGAGGGGGGGTAACCCTTGAAGGGGGCACGGGCCTATGAAGGTCCCCCACGCCAGTGCGTGAGGAGGGCGGCTGTCGGGAGCGAGGGTCTGGAAATCACTCCTTGAGGGGGGCTCACTGCAGAACTTTGCAGACCACTGCGCTCGTGGCCCTTTTCTTTCGCGACCTGATGCCCTCTGCAGGAGCGCTACGGTGGCAGAGACACGAGCCGCGGCAGGGGAAGGGCCAAACTTCTCCAGCGTTGCCTTCCAGGCCTCGAACTGCGAAGTGTTCGCGGTCTTGAGCTCCTCGAGAAAAGTGGCAAACAGGACCTCAGCTCTTTGATCGATGTATGTGGGGCTGTACTTGGGGCTCTGCACCACCACTTGGATGTATGACACGTTGTACCTGAGAAAGGACAAGGGCGGACGAGGCGGCTGCGGAACGGTGGTCTTGTGGAGGGAAATTCCTCCTCAAACACCCATTAAAATGCACACCATGCAAAAACACCCTAAGCCAGAACAAGCGAAGCACAAACGCCGGCGAAGTTGGAAACAGAGCCAAAACAGAAAAATCGAAAATGCTTGCTGCGAATGGACTCCTCCCACGTCGCCGTTTTCAACGTTTGGTTGTTGATCATGCAATTGTATCAACAGCAAAATGCAAACTGGGATGACCCCAAACACTGCGCAACGCCATGCGCACTGGGGTCCATTTCTTTGGTTGGTCGCAACTCGGTGTTGTTTTTGGTGGTTGGCCATCCACCGCTTCAATTTGGCAAGGGGGGGTCCTCCCATCTCATGGCAACCACTCCCCCCCCCCGCCCCCTGAAGAGAGGGCCCCTTCCCTTGATGAACTGTTTTGAAATGGGGTGGCTTCAGTGGACACCGGAAAAATTTTTTGCGACCAATGCCATTGCTCTATGATAATGTTGTTACTTCCCAGACATCTGTGAATGGATGTTGTCATTTTTGGGGCGTTTCAGAATTCATGGCAGAAGCTAAGACAACACAACCCATCATAAGCCAAATGTGGAACAACAAGTCACAGGTGTGCAAAACACGCCATAGACAGTGGGTCCTTGTCTGAAATTGCAAAAGAGATGAACCAGGGAAAAAATGCAATCCTGCAATACCCAAAATTGCCACTGTCCCTATGATCCTCAATGTCCCCGACACACAACAACGTTCAACTTGCATGCCAAATTGCTGGCTGTACAACCACCACAACCATGAAAACCCAATTCAGCCATTGCCGTGTCTCAAAACATCTACAGCCTCTCCTCCCATCCCATGCCAACCCCCCGTCCCCCCATGAGAGACCCTGCCCTTAATAAGATTTTTGGGATGGGAGCCCCCCCACCCCCCACCAAAGGAAAATGGCGGATGCCCGTTCTTCGCCCTTCATCATTATTCGTCCAGTAATAAAGAGCCATTTCTTTTTGGCTCAGACCAAGATGAGCTGGCGTAGCCTGCTCACTTCACAGTACTCGAGGTAACCCCTCGGAATCAAGGTTCAGAGCTGTCCAGTGCTACGATGATCCCACAAATGACTGTGGTAGCGGATCTGACACGTAGTGAGGATTTGCTGAGTCTGAAACCAGGTTATGCAGTGGGAGACTGCCACGCCCGTAGGCTTCCCAGTGTGCACGAGGCACAATGACTGTAGGCTGAAGAAAACAGCGGTGGGAAGACTGAAGGCCGAGATGAATCAGCAGGTTGCATTTCATACACTATCAGAGAGGTAGGGGGAAGGAAATTCAGGTACAACTGGTCACTATTTACTTGGGGCAGGGAGTACTGCTGTGGGGTGGTCGGTGACACACAAGAGAGGACTAAGAAGGTAGGAAAAACACAAGCAGGGTTACGGCACACTGAGGAGTGGCATTCCACGCCAGCAATAGGGACTGGGTGCACCTGAACTGATGCGTGGTCAGCACATTGCAGTGGGTGATGTACCCCAGCAGCTCTGTGGCACGCATTTGGTTGTAGCAGCGGGACTTCAGAGTCAGCGCCGCCAACTGAAGAGGTACACACGCAGACATGACGCACATGGGCATGTGCACAGAGGCCGCGGTGGGTTAGGTGCGGGTGAATGGCTGTGGCTACTGTTGACGGGCGCGAACAGTGGCCTGCTGTCGGTTCCACACACACGCGGACGTGCGTGCGGTACCGACAGACAGAGCTGTGGCCTGAGTCTAAGCCGCACTCCCCGTGGCCGGCAAAACTTTACACCTCAGCCTCCCCACCCACCTTCCTCTGGGAAGCCTGAAATTTTCGTGGGGTGTCAGTGCCTCGATTACACCCGAGCCACTGTCCATATCCCAAAGCCTTGCCTGATGACGGCCGCGCCTTTCTAACTCCGCCCGAAAAAAATTTGCCGCTCAGCAACCTGACAGTCTAAAGGGACGAAGTGTGGAATTCTGAAAGATCGGCGTTTCCCCGCCTGCTCACCTGATCAGTGCCCGTCCATCATGCAGTACGCCGTTAACAACGTCACTGCCACAAAGAGTTTCCGCCCGCGCTAGTCTGTGTCATGCAGTCGCCAGGGGTGGCGTGCATTACCAAAGCTGTGGCTGTGAGACATGGGACCGCGACCCGCGTCAGGCTGCCCGTGACACAAGTTGCGCCGCTGCTGGACGCCTCCTGTGGACAGTTTTGGACAGTGTGTAGAGGATCCGGCACACGGTCCCGTGATCCGCGTGCTGCGGTCAGACGGCGCACAGGCCGCGCAAAAGGGGCACGCGGAGAAAGAACACGGGTGTGTGGCGTCGCAGTCGCGTTGGCACAGGGCCCCTGTCCGCAGGCTTCATCCTGCAAATGACGCATGAACCAAAACCGTGTTGTGACTGACAAATAGCCCTGTGGATTGCACTCTCCAACCCCCCCCCCCCTCTGCGTTTTTGTGGGGCACGCTCACCTTTTCCTGTTTTCCATCGAGAATGCCAAATACTTTTCATTTGCTACACATAACCGAGAAGGGCTGTCCGTCACGGGTCGAGCAGAAAACGTACTTGGCGGCACTTGAGCAACAGCAGTTGGATTGTCACCACGCGGTTGACTGGTCGACTGGCTGCGGTTTGTGGGTTACCTGGGGTGGTTGCTGGCCAACCGACGGCTTTTGGCCGATAACGATCAGCGGTTGGCAGTTTTCTGACGACGGTTGGCCGGTCGCCGCCAGCAGTTGCCCTGTAGCCGCTTGCCGTCAAAAGCTACTATGACATCAGCGGGAAGGCGTAGGTCGCTGTTCTTAAAGGACCGTTTCTTTTGCTGAATACAGCATTTCAGGACCACCCCCAGGGCAAAGGTGGACCTCAAGCGCCAGCTGGTCACGCTCGGTTCGGGGCAGCAATTGATAATGAGAGAACAACACTGAGTCGGTGTCGCGCCTTCTACGGGAGATAATGGGCATCACCACTTCCTGAAAAATGAAGCAGAAAGCGGAATGAGCTGCTCAGGCACACCTAACCAGACATAACTGAGAAGGGGCACCAGACTCTTTGATGCATCCCATCCTGTACGTATCAATAGTGCCATCCTCATTAGAGAATTACCACAAAAAAGACCCATTGTTGGTTATCTTCCTCAACACTCCCCGACAACAAAAAAACGAAAGAAAAATAAAATTTCCACCTTGTTGCAGATTGCACAATGCGACGAACGTTGGTCATTCTACACGTCAGAATGTAAGATACGCCTAAATGTATCGTTATTAGGGGCCACTCCCTGCATGTGGACCTCGCAGCGGCACACCCAGAGGACCCGAACCGTTTGCCAGAGCAGCAGCCCCGGCGCCCTAGTCAGGGAGAGAAGAGGGTAATCAGAGCAAAGACAACCGAAGGGGTGCGCCCCGTGGTAGACTGCACAGGTGTGAATGTACACTTCAAAATGCGGAAACGGAGAGTCAACCATGAACAAGCTTTTAGCCTGTGGTAGACATCTTGCTGTGCAGATTCGAAAGGACACGTGGGGCCACCCACGGGAAATACTGATGCAGGCGCTGTCCGACCGGAATTTTCTACCACAGGGTAGTGGAAATAAAATCGAGATCCTGCGGCGGTAGCTGCAGGCGATGAAACGCCCGTCAGACCACCGACTCTTGCCGACGGTCATAGGGGACAGTGGGTCCCCTTGGCGAATGGTGTGTGTGTGTGTGTGACGCCCAAATCTTTCAAATCATGCTCAAACTGCGAGGTTCAACAATGATGCGACCAAACCATGAGTTCTTTTGTTCTGTTGCCCTGTCGCCGGTGTGTGTGTGTGTGTGTGTGTGTGTGTGTGTGTGTGTGTGTGTGTGTGTGTGTGCCGGGGGAATATTCCAATCATGCTCAAACTGCGAGGTTCAACGCTCCTGTGTGTGCGCGTGTGTGTGTGTGTGTGTGCCAAGGCTGTCATTCACTCATGCGCAAACTGTGAGGTTCAACATTCCTACTATCCTACCATCTGCACTTAGCCATATGTTCCGTCACCTTGTCAAGCCCCGTTAGTATTGCGGTGGGAGACCACTTGGAAACACTGGGTGCTGTGCGCTGTGTGTGTGCGTGTGTGTGCGTGATCGTGCAGAGGAGTCTCTCGACAAACATGATTCGCGCACACGCCTGCCCCACCCCAGACTGCAGCTGCAAGCTGTCCGAGTAAGTGCCACGCCTTGTTTACCTGGCCCTTGGGGTACAGCGGACGGTCGATAGTCTGAACCAAAGACAGCGGAATATTTTGGCCACGCGCGAAATACGACTCCACTTCAGCGACCAAATCCACAGCCATCGATTTCTCAACATTCCCCAGAGCCAAACACTCCACATGCGCCTGAGCACAGAGTAGCAGCAACCCAGAGGCTGTTTGCTGGACCATGCGACTGGCGCCTCTGATGCCGCAATGCAGAACGCCTCATCCTAATACCCAGCCGATGCACATCCTCGGCCCCCACCCTATGAACACCGTAACTCTGGCCTCTGCATACCCTAAAACCCCTGCCTACGTGTGACCAGCCCCCCCCCCCCCCAACTGTGCACTCACCCCCCCCCCCCCCCCGCCCCCTATCCATGACAATGGCCTGGGGCAACGGGGGTCCATTGGCCACGTTTATTCTTTCCAAGGGGGGCACACAATTTTGACCCACTCTTCAAAAGCTTTAATATTTGCATTTTGTAGGCCGTGCACACGTTTTGGGCATCCATTTCAAGCACATTTGGTACTTTTGAAGGAGTGATGAGGGTCCTACATCCGACTTTGGCTACTTTTGTGTTGTGAATTTGTGGTGTCTTGTAGTAATCTGCATTTGTCTGCTGTTTTTTTTAAATGGAATGGAATCCCCGCCTCTTTGGGAACGAAAAATCATGGCTCCCCTGCAATAGGTTTTCATTGACAGCAACATTTCGTCCAATGTTCAGCAGGGCACAACAAATCGACAACCTCATGTCTCCATTGCAAAAAGGTCACAGAAAGGCCGAAAACACCTGGATCACAGTGAATACACTGGAAACCGCACATGTGTAGTGCTACAAATATCGGCTGGAACTATGGAAATTGGCTAGCTTGGCGCATCGGCCAGTGTAAATGTAAATCACGCACTCACAGGACACCCCCTGGCCAATGTGCTTTGCTAGACAAAATGTGTCTAGCAAACTGTGATCATCCCTCCAGAGGTGTTCGCAGTTCGCCTACAATAGTGCATCCACAAGGGAGGGTTTTGCTGTGATCACACCTTGCCTACCATAGGGCATTGGGCGCAAAGTGTAATCAAATATAAACCACCTTCCCAATGCCCTATGGTAGGCAAACTGTGGTTGTACTGTGATCACACATTGCCTACCTTAGTGTATCGGCCACGGGGATTGTACTGCGGTCACACTTTGCCCAGCTTAGCGCTTCGGACAGGAGGTGTCTGGTGACCATCAGATTGATCAATTGATTAATCCCTCTTTCCCTCACTGACTGTGCCAATCCTAATGTTTCGTGGATTCCTAACTTTTGCGATGGCCAAAATCGATTTGTATTTTCCAAATTTTGCAGGAGCACCCAAAAACGACTGAAATATCCAAAAAAAGATAGTTTTTCCGGATGTAATCAGCTTTTGCAGCAACAGTTATCACAAATTGAGCCAAAATAGCACAATTCACAAAAAGCGTCATTTTCACCCCACCCCACTTAGGAGGGCCTGCCTGAGTGTAACTGATATGGACAATGAGTTAACCCGCTCGGCAAACCTCACTCCAAGCAATCACTTGCATGGTCAATTTGTAAACTGACTTGCAAATAGCACTGCCTAAACGTTATTTGCACAACAAAAAATACCTGACTTAGAAATAATTGATCCTCATCAATTTTGTTTTTGGTCCTGGAGGCTTCTGGATGGGCAGTTAATTCCAGTAGGCTGCCAGATGGCTACTATTCTTTCTTGGAGGCTTCTGGATGGTTGCCATTCATTCCAGGAGGTTGCTAGATTAGCTAGCATTACCTCATGGAGGCTTTTGGATTGTTGCTGCTATTTCCTAGATGGTAGGGCATAGGAACCTGAAATCGTTAATTGTCCAAAAGGTGGTCAAACACTTGAAGCTGGGCCAAGGCCAATCTGTCCGTTGTTACAGAAAGGCGAATCACTATTTGGCCCCCCTGTGTCTGGTACTTCCCATTGCCATGGTTCTTCATCACCGTTCCCTAAATTGGAGGATCGTTGGTGCGTTTATACATCACACACTCGCCGAAAGAAACCAGGTGGCTGCAGACGAAGAAGACCGGATAGGTGGTGTGGTGGGTTTGGTTGCACGCTCATGGGCTGTTGGCTTCGGGCTCACTGCCAGCAACAAATTTGCATGGCCCACCAACAAACCAGATTTCATGACAACTCTTATCGCATGTGTCACGTCACAATTTTCGTCGCATGCATCACACTAATTGCACATCAAAATTATTTGGGGGTGCCCAGCTGGTCGCTGTGGAGAGGAAGGAGCTGGACTGAACGCTGTGTTCAGGAGTCAATGACAATACCAAAAGTGACAAAAGTCCGACACAGCTGCCCTGTGCCTCAGTAGCATCCCGCTACTGCAGTTTCAATGCGGCTTGACTTGGAAATAGGATCGCATGCGAAGCATGGTGTTTGCAGACAGCAAAAGCACCACCACATGTGAAAAATCGTAATGTGTAGTTATGATGACACACAGGACAGTGGGCTGTCGGCGAAAAAATTTCTTTGTTTGCACTTTTGCAGAGGAGTTTCTAGCCCGTAGGCAAGATACGCCGAAAATTGTCTTACTTTGGTGGTTTTTTGTTACGGGGAAAAACACACATGCTCCCAGTAATCAGTTAGTTTCGCCAAACTTCAGGATTGGCACGGCAGTCACTCTCCTTGGAGATGAAACGAATCTGAGGGACGCCAGGGGCATGAGGGGCATGAGGCCGAGATGTTGGCCAGTCAGCCTGCACACCGTCGTGCATGGTCATGATTACGGCCATTGCGCTACAAAAATCACCATATCTGGCCAGTATTGTGAACAATGAATATGCCATTGACAAACCATTGCCATGGGCCCTTTGCACAGCACTGGCACACACTGTAAAAAAGACGGAGTCCCTCCAGTCCTGCAATTTCGATGCCCGGAGCTTTTCAGACAAGTGCTTCCGCAAAGCTGGCACTGAGTCGTACGGCGCCGTAGACACCAACTTGCGGTAGTAGTTCAGCACCCTCTTGAATGGCCGTTTGATCAGCAGCGTAGCCAACTTCGAGCGGAAGTAGTGGATGGCCAACTGCACACAGTAAAAGGTGAGCAATGCGGTCGAGACACTTCCAGCCATTAACTGCACTGAACCAAATCCAGACATGGCGACGCTCCAACTCAGCCTGGCCGCCTGACTCTCATTGCGTCCGGTGCCCAGTACCTGCCCTCTGGGACGCAGCGATGCATTAGAATGGGGGGCGGGGGGCACTCACGTCTGCGGGGCGAGGCTGCCTCCCAACAGCAACCGACAGCTCCAGACCCTTTTGCCAACCCCTCCAACCACCTTCCCAACCTCTCGTGACAACCTGCTCCAGGTCCCCTTTCTTTCCAATTCATCCCTGCAGGCGGGATGAAGAGAGGCTGGTTTGGCAAGAGTGTTCCAAAGGGCAAATCGGTCCAACATGTACTCCCATACGGCATCATTTCTGTGGGGCATTCAAATTTGCTCCAGCAGCGCAAGTCTAGCTTCGACTTACCCCACCTCGCCTCCAGTATCCCCCCCCACCCCCACCCCAACGTCGCGTGCGCGCTCTCTCTGTCTCTGTCTCTGTCTCTCTCTCTCTCTCTCTCTCTCTCTCTCTCCCTCTCTGTATGAAATCCTTGGGAGGTGTGCCGCAGCTCTTGGTATGGATGTACTGACCACTGCTCACAAGAGTGTTCAGGGATTCTTTTTGAAGGGCGATCCAAATACCCCCCACCCTCCCCTGTGCGGACTGTGGTGCCTACGAAGACGTTAATAATTGCTCCACTTCTCCGTCATATTTCTCTGAGCAAAAACATTCTCTTCCGCACACTCTTTGCTTTGTGCTTCTGAGTGACAAACAGAGCAATTGCGATTGGAAAGCTACGAGCAAGAGCGAGCCAAGGACTGGCAGGACCAATTGTAGATACCAACACAGGGGTCCCGCCACCCAGAAGCCAGGAGACAAACATGCAGGCATCGGCCTCCAAATCTTGGGCAGTTTGCATCCACGTTTTTTTCAATTCTTTGTATATACATCTTACACATGGGGTACACACGAAGACAACCAAGTTGAGCAGCACAGTGTGTGTTCAACTGCAGTCAGGGACAAAGGTGTTTTGTAAAATCATTTAGGCGCACACCAAAATCCTCATCAGATGGACTTGTCACCAGGGATGGATATAGTGGGGGGGGGGGGGGTGGTCCCCCCCTCGATGACGATTACGATTACGATTTACCCGTGTGACTGAACGGCAGTTTTGCCAGCAGTTTGACAACAGGACTGATGGCCAAAAAAGGCGCCAAGGTTTTGAGCCCAATAGGGCTTGAACACAGGACCCGGAAATCTCAAGACTGCACATATACCACTGTACTACTGCACAAACAAAACACTACAGTGCACAGTGCTTTATGGTGGTAGCGCAGTTGCAGATTCATCCAACTCTGCGAACGCACATACCTGTAAAGCGAAAAAGGAGCAAATCGTAATCGGCATTCCGTCATCACTGCCTCCCAGCTCAACCCCCCCCCCCCCACCCCCACCCTGGTAATGTCGTCACTATTATATCCACCCCTGCTGGTCACAACCACAGCCACAAAGAGGGGCCACAACATGGGGCAGAAAATTTTTGCAAATTACATCGTTGAAGTGCCAACCTTGGTTTTGCTTCGACACCCATGCGTGCAAGCAGGCAGCAACTCTGCAACCTGTCTATTCACTGTCAGTCTATGGGGGAATGTTTGCCCGGCGCGCGCCCGGCGCGCTACTTTTCTATTAACTATCCCGACTTTAGCCCCAGATTTACTCTCTCATGGAGAAGCCCCCCAAGTAGACCACGTTGGACTGCACACCTTCCCTACAAAGCAGTTGCATAATAAAGCAATAGCTGTGAATTCAACAACTCCAAATGTCATTTGTATTGTACTCAACAAACAACATTGGTCCCACAAGTGTGTCCCGGGTTCCTCAATAGCACTAGAAGGTTGAACGAAGTCGAATTGCGCTCGAGACTTTTGACGGCGATCGGATACCACATATGCCTGTTGCCAGCATTATGGCCAGCGGTCATTTGACGGTAGTTTGCCTTTACCTTTCCCATATATTTCGCTATGGTAATGAGTCCCCAAGCCGCAAGTGGTTTGAACGGCGTTCGACAGCCCAGCCAAGGAAGCATCACCAAGCACCCCACCATCTGACGGCGGGGAGTCATTGGAGGCTAAAGAGGCAGGGGTCATTGTATTGAGCTAGGACACAAAGGATGTGGAGGAGGAGCTGTCGACAGAAACCTATTCTACTGAACGCTCTAGATCACGCGGGATGGGCCATGGCGCCAGACGCAGAGTGTTGGGCAAGCGGTAGGCTGAAGGAGAGGCATACTCAGGCACGAAGAGACGACAAGATCAAAACCAACCAAGACCACCCATCGGGCTACCTGTTCCAGTGCAAGAAGGGACCCATGTGCCTCAGCCCCACACTGATATGTGGTCACAGTGCTTGGGGGCGTTTTCGCACAGCGCGCGCACAGCGCGGGCATAGTGCGCGCACAACGCCAATTATTACGGTGATTATCCAGGTAACAACCCTGAAAACCACCCACCTGCGGAATCATGCACAATCAATTCAAAACTCAAAAATTCAAACATCTGATGCTTGCCATGGGTCCCACGGACCTAAATTCTGCCTCCTATAGCCCCGTCCACTGCAGCAGCCATTCAATGACGTCCTTTCAATCTTCTGAACTTACCGAACTCCCGGTGGTGGATAATAGCCAACTTTTCGCACAGCGCGCGCACAGCGCACGGTACGCCCCCCTTGTCCGGGCGGGGAAGTTCCGGGCTGGAGGCCCGTGCAGATGCCATCACTAGATAGACACAAGCCCCAACCAGCACTTACTGGAGGACGACCTCCAAGCAGCAGCCCACCACCTAGTGAAGTCAAAGAGCATTGTACGCACAGTGATGGCCCTACCCAGGGACTTGGGAAACATGATCTGCAACAGGTCTAGCACGCCGGATATGTGTCTCGAGGCGCTAAAGAGGTACCACGTCGCGCTCAGGCTGCTGGTGGACGAAACCGTCCCACCTTGGGACACCTCTCCAAAGGGGGGGATCAACCCCAAGACAAGGAACCCTAGCAACCCGACCCCGCACAAGCTGACGGAGCAGGTGTTGGCGAACAGTTTGGGTTTGGCCGGTGAGGTACCAAAACCCATGGACATGTGGCTGAAGCACGTCCCATACAACGGGCGGACAGCCCACTCCATGGCGCCATCTCAACCACCGACCAGAGATAAACGCCTCATCACCATGTTGAATCGGCTAAACAATGATGGGCCGATCGACCTCATGCCCCCGGGGACACAGGCGAACGTGCGGGCATTCACAAGTTGGCATGGTGGGTAGGACAGGGGGAGCGCTGGCACGCCGGGCGCGCGCCGGGCATCTTTATTGACCCGTGCCCCATCGGTGACCTTTTAGGGGGTGCACTAAGCGTAGTGCGCGCACAGTGCAACTATTTGGACGTCTAGCCATCCTAGAACCCCAAAATTTGTGATACTATGGGCATTATTGTTGTTTCAAAAGGGTCTTTTGATGCTTCTTTCACATTGGGGATATGATATATTTGGATTCTCACCCAGTTTCATCCATTTTCATCCATTTTTTGCTTGTTTCCACCACATCCACTCCTTACTAGGTTGATTTCTCCCCACCATGGGGAACCCGAGAAGGCAGGGGTGATGTAGCCATTCCGCCCAACTTTGGGACCCCAAGAAGGCAGGTGATGTAGCCAATGCGGAGTTTGCGCTTTGTTCTTGCGACGTCTCCCATGGTTGACTGTAGCTCGTCACTTCTTTGCTCGGTGTGTGTGGTGGCTTCCGGCATTTGCGCAGGACTTCCCACTAGTTCATGCTGCGGGGTTGGATCGGCTCCTTCATCCTCGGCCGGCTGTTCAAGTTTCCCCCTTCCATCATATGGTGACGTCGTTTGTTCTCCACGATCCATGGCCGTCGCTTCCTCCATAGCATCTACTCCCTCTTCATCCGTGTCGCTGTCATCGGCCTCGACAGTAGTGGGCTGGGTGTAGGTCGTGACGGTGGGCGCTCTCTGTTGCGTGTTCGCCCCAAGTCCTACTTGAAGGTGCCGGGGTGCCACAGGTCGCGGACTCGGAGTTGCTGCCATTCACAATCCCGCGTGATGTGGCTTGTTGTCCTTGTGGGAAATGGTCGCACCACTCTTGATGGCATAATCCAGCTCGGCGGGTGTGCTGCGTAGCCGGCTGCTTTGGGACCTGTTTCCGCCAACGTGCCCATAGTGTAAACCTTGCTGGTCATCCCCCAAGGGCTCGATAGCATGCTGCACCCATTCTCTTGTACCGTTGACTCCATTCCTTGTAGGAATGTTGCCAAAAGCTTCTTGGCACTAATTGTGCCACCTGGGATGGGTGCTTGTGGCCTATGGTGGGGCTATGGGTGGTTGTAGATATGGGCCCGCCACCTGTCCAAGAAGTCAGAGATGGGCATGGCTGTGATGTGCTTGTTGATTTTTGTGTTTTTATGACATCCATTCCCATCGGATTAAGGCCATGTCACTGACATCTAAGCAGAGCGTGACACTTGCCACCGCGGCGAAGAATAGTTTGGCCTAGGCCTAGTGTGCTCGGTGCTACCCAATACAACGCAGCTCCTCCATGGTCACCCACATCCAGGGCCTACCTTTGCGTGAGGGTGTTGTTTGATGGCCACGGATAAGGGGTTGGTCCTGTATTTCTCGGGTTGTGCACGCAGGGTGGCGTCATGCGCTGCCCACAGGTCCACCACACAGATGGGGGTCTACAAGTGGAGCCCAAGACAACCTCAGTTCTCGTGTTGGGGCCTCGTGTCCCCTAGCGGCGGCATGTGGATCGCTTGGTTCAGGAAGATATCAGAGTGGCACTCCGGGGACACGGCCCGCGGGGCCGCCGGAGACCGCATTCTGGGAACGCCTACAAGTCTTGGCCTTACGACGAAGGGGTTTCTTTGCGGCGAGGCGTGGGGCCAAATGGCACGTGGGCTTATTGCTACCGGATTGTCGTCTCTCCACCTGGGGTCAATGTTTGAAAGGAGGGAGACCTAGCCTTGGGGTCCACAGGGGAAGAGTTCCCAGTAGTTGCCCCCGCAACAGCCATATGGCGCAGGAGGTGAGGTGGGCCAGCCTTTGTCGCTCCTCACGATGGTGGTTTGTCCGACCTGGCTAATCTTCGCTTGCACCTGGTGCTGGTGGAGGGTCCCTGTGACCGCTGTTTCGTAGTCTTTCATTTTCAAGCTTTGTTGCAGTGAGTAATTGAACCACCTCGGCTATGTTGCTGCCATGCACTTGCAAGCCTGCCTCCATCGCCAATAGCTCTATTGGTTGCTGGCCTGCCTGCCCTAGACTTGCCCGCCATTCCCCAGTGATTGTGAATGAAGTCCGCCTGCTCGCAACTGGACTACATGCCCTTGCGTTCTCAGTATGCCCACAGGGCTGTCAACGTCTCGTCCTTGGGCATGTTTCCTATACCAGAATCGCCCTTCAAGGAGTCAATACGTTCCAAGCTTACGTTGAGTTCCACAACCTCCTCTTGGGTGTGGACGAGCCATTCGGTAGCGCAGTCAGCAAAATCTTTGGTCTTCTGGATAATGTCAAACGGTCCTAGTACCCAGTTGCGAAACTATACCATCTAGCGAATTCCCTGCTGCTCCTGTGGCTGTTGTGCTGCCCCATTGTCCTTCTCCATCTGTGGCATATCCTTGTGTTTGGATGGCTGGGTATACAGGGTGTGTCCTCACCAGCACATGGGCCAGAGAAACAAACAGAGCTAAGATGGGGGTCCAAAACTTATGTTTAATCAATAAAACATGGGTTAAATCTAGTGTACCTAATCTGGGTACACTTTGCATAGCCTGCCGTTGCTCACTCTGTCCATCTGTCCTGTCTCTGTACCCTTGCACCCCTGCACAGGATGGCAAAGCAATAGACTGATAGTAGGGGAATAGTAGCGCAACTCATACAAAATGAAGAAATGTCATCAACTGCAACAAAGGACAGGACGGCAACATGATTTGTCTGTCTACCCCCCCCCCCCGAACGAGGCCGGGACCAACCAGGACCCTCCATGGCACCATAAGGGTTTTATTGCACACATTTTCTATTTTCATCCTACCTTGCCCCCATTTTTGTGTCCTCCTCTATCTTGGGGAGCTTTTGCCTCTCCCAAAGGCATTGCATAGGCCTGTCAATGACAAGAAGTGACATTGCCAATGTGGACTTGCTTGTACTTAACACAGAGGAGACAACACTGTTCATTTCACCGCACTTACCCATGAGAGAGCTTTTTGCGTGCCGCAAGCACGCCGCATGCCTGGTAGGGTTAAAGAAATCTAGCCGAAGTTCTTGCATCACTATGGAGGAGTGTTTGCCCTGTGCGTGCCTTGCACGCTACTTTTATTGTGACTTTCCCAGATTCAATCCCCAAGTTCACCATTACCCAATGAAGCCTCAAGATGGGGAATGTGATGACGGTCGTGTCGGGGAGCGACCGCGAACACGGCTTCCATCAACAAGGGGGTCCAAAGGAACTTCCGGAGGGACGTCAATTGTGGGAATCGATGGGGATGGTGCAGGAGACTCGAGATTGGGGATACCAGAAGAGATGGAGTCCACGGGGCATCGATGATTGACGACCCGCACACCACCTTGATCATACTCCAATCCACATGCCCATGGTGCAAAAGGCCAACCACCTTCGTGAGTACCTAGGCCTAGTAGACTTGGTGTAGAACACCGTGTCCCCAATGCTCAACTCCACAACAAACAGCAAAAGAGGTCTCAGGACACGAGGGGCAAAACCTGATGCTCCACAGCAAACACACTCAATGTATCACCATGTACCCAGCTAGTGCCTGTTTCAAAATACACACAGATGCACTTTGTAGCCCTGAAACGCAACAGGCTGGGCGAACTGGGAGACAAATAGGTGAGGGAAAGGGGCCGGTCCATATCCAAAATCCGGAAAGGGGGCCAGTCCAGATCCCCAATTGGAAAGGGGCCGGCCCATATCCCCAACAAGAAAGGGGCAAATGCATGAGGAGAAATAATCCCAAATAGCCCCAACCCCCCCACCCACCCACTCACCCATCCGACGGCTAGAATCCACCCCCAAAACACGGGCAGGAATCAGATTCAGCACAAAAAGTTGCCCTCTGTGCACCAACGCTCCCTCTGTAGCTCTCCATCAATGAAAGGGTCATTTTTTTAAAGACATGGTTTTCCCCAGGTCTGCTACTAACAGAAAGTCATATTTCCCCTTGGATAGTGTGGTCTGGGGTCATAGCACACAACATTGGGGGTAGACAAGTGGGGGTCACTTGGGACAACCTGGCAGAGCCAAGGGAATTGGGAGTGTCCAATCTGCCGAACCCGAAACTTTGGCTTCGTGCACAATTTAGATGACGTTTCACACGTTCCCCCCAATGCTTTGGGGTAACTTTTCAATGTTTGGATTACTTTTTTTTCACTGGTTTCTGAAATTGCCACAGGTTTTCCCCAGCCCCTTGTGGCGGCTTTTCAATGTTGGTGCACCACATACTGAACGTTATGTGCAGTTGGGACTAGTGCCATATACCGTGTGAATCCTCAAATTTGGTGGAATCCTAACTTTTGTGTTGGGTGTTTTGAATTTCATTCATGCAAAATTTTGCTACGGCACCCAAAATAGGGAGAAATTATTGTATTTCTGCGAGTTGTTCCCGCAGAATCCAGCCGCCCCCAAAAGGAGGCTAAACGCCAAAAAAAACACAAATTCATTTTGGTGCCACTGAAAAAGACTAGGGGTACCTTGGACTCTGGGATTGCAGTCCATTCCTACACAGGCATACAAATGTGGATCAGTTGGACTCTGGGATTGTCCATAGCACAGACAAGCACCAACAAGCAAGTGTTTCGGCTAGACAGCCCCACCTTGATGGGCATTTTATTTGAAGCATCGAAACGTGAAGCAAGGGAGGCAACGAACAAAAGTGATGCACCATGCAGCACAAGTGTTTTCAAGTCAGATGGAGGGGCGGGGACAAAAAATTATTTTTTGGCGATTTTTTTTGGGGGGGGTGTTATTTTTTGGGAAGGGCATGAAGCTGAAAATACATACACCTTGTGCCGGAAAATGATATTTTTCGCAAAACCTCAGGATTTGTACGGTAATACCTTCAATTTTCAGTTGTACAGTCTAAAGTCATTTTCAATCTTGAGAAGATATGTGATTGATGGTGTGGTCAATCACTCGGCAATAGGAGTTTGCCACTGTGGCACTCAGCAATCTTCAAAAACTACTATCTACTACCGCTATCTACTAAAAACTACTACTATCCGGCCCTTATGAGACAGGGAGTTTCACAGGTCAAGCATGTGTTTCGTCCCAGTGGACAAATGATTGATGCGCTCTTGGACAAGGCCCGCGTGGCAGGATGTGTACAAAATGGGTCCCAGAAATTCCCTCACAGTCCCTGATTGGTCCCTCCCCTCTACCTAGCTTGTAGCTTGAGAAAAATCGGAATCCCTCCAACGGTTACCGGCTAACCCCCGGGCACAGGCACAACGGACAAACAGTAACGTAAGCACTGACCTGAGTGCAGGAGGATGCACAGGGCCCCATAACGAAGAATTGTCTAAATTAGCGGGTGACTGGTGAACAATCTTTCTCATAAGTGGTCACCTGTTAATTTGCCGCGCACTACAGCCCACCAACTGCTGAGATTGGCCACGCAGTGAGATGCGAAACATGTCTTAAATCTGAGCCTGTACTATGTGTGGGGAATTGAGCCAACACGTTCTGCTACGACGCACCTCAAGTGTAATGCTGTTGGTGAGCAAGAAAGCGCAAATGATCGGGCAATGAGAGACTACAAAGGTCCTGCCAAAGCAGCAACCCTCACTGCTATGCCATGGGTGGGGCAGTTCAAGATTGGATGTGACGGAAATCGATACGATCCGACATGACGCAATACGACAGATCTTTCACCCCGAAACGGGGGATGAATCTGCGGTTGGCAGTCCAGATCCACTCGACACCTGCTTGGAAAAATGCCGACCAACGTGGCCCCATCTCTGACCACGGCACCACTAATGCTCAGCATGCCCTGGGCTTAAACGTGGCAAGACCAGCTGCTCGCAATGCACCCATCCCCTGCCTTGCTCAAAACTTGGAAACCCCCCCCAATTCATACGGTCCATGCGAAGGAAGGAGCATAGCCCATGGGCTGGTGTTCCGCTGCCCCCCCGGGGCGATGAAGGTCACCACCACGGCGGTAGAGCAAGAGGCTCCCCCATTCACCTGCTAGACTTGCTAGACTGCTAGACTCACAGGTCGCTTGGCCATGGCCATCCATGATGCCCCACGCACAGGTACCCTCAGTGAGGATTTCCACCATGGTACAGTGCACTGGGCTGGGATCCTGTGCTGCCTGATTCCTTGAGAGCCCCGGCAGCACATGACACTGCCGTATCACCCTGGCCGGCTCTGACTCTGGCAGCTGACCTGAGGATATCGTTACACAAGGCTAGGGTCAGGTTAATTACACGCTGATCTTGATCACACGGTCTATGCGAATAGTGCGCCTTTGGTCAAAACTGCAGTGCTGATGTCAGTGCACTGGGGGGTTGGGTTGGGTTGGGCTGGCGGCCTCATGCAGGAGCAGGCTCTCGGGTGTGGGCTTCCTTCCCTGCCCCACCACGAGGCTGAACAACCTGACTGTCCGGTTCCAAGGCCGAGCGGACTATCGACAGCCACCAGACCCCACCGAAGCGCAGGTGGGCGGAAGATGCCGTCGTCCTGTGTGTAGGCGCGCGCGCGGGCAGGGGTGTGGGCGGGGGCTGGGCCTTGCGTGTGGGGGGCAAGTGTGGCCTGGTGCTCCAGGCCCGGTGGGGCAGGCCATGGGAGCCCGACGCTGAGCCCACCGGGGAGTAGTGGGCCAGGGCATCGCATCCTCCTGGTCACAGAGACACGCTGCCCGCCCGACCCACGACTGCGTACGCACGGGGACGGGTGTGCGCCGGGCACGACTGGGGGGGACCCGCGCTCCTTGACTGCCTGTTGGCACAGGTGGCGCTCTGTACTAGCTGGGTCCCGCACTCCCACGGCCTGGGGCGCTGGTGGCAGGTGGAGGGGTCCCTGGGCGCGCTGAGCGCTTCCCTGCCCTGGGACCTGCCCGGGAAGGTTCCCGGGTGCGGCGCTGCTGCCCCGTTAGTCCTAGGGGCCCGTAGGGCACACCACCGGACTGGCCCCTCCAAGGAAAGGGGGGGGTAGGGGGCAGGGGTCGGCAGGTGGCTGTCTGGCCTCCAGGGGTCGCCCACAACTGCACTGCAGTGCACGGGGCTGTGCTGGCCTAGGCGTCTGTGATGAGGTTGGAGGGGCGCGTGCACACCTGGAGGTTCCCTGGGCAGGTCGCCCTAGGGATGCCCACAGCGGTCAAGCTGTGAGCCCTTCAGAGCCTCCACTTTTCAGGCCCTGAGGGCGCCGACTCCGTGCACCCCTCCCGTCGGGGGCGCAGGCTGGGGGGGTTGAGTGGTGGATGGGTCTACCTGTCCGTTCATTGGCCCATGGTGTTCACTTGTTTGGGAGAGGAGGACCACCTGCTGGGTTACCATGCGGGTCCCAGATCCCGACATACTCGTCATTCAGCGTCCGCCCCTTTTCCGCGAGGGGAGGGACCTCGTTCACCATGTGCCGGCCTGCAGTGAGGGTGCGAGGGCATGCTGGGGGCGGGGGGGGGGGGGGGGGGGGGCGGGTCTCCTTTTGGTCCCGCCCCATTTCTGTTGGGGGGGGGGGGTAGGGGCAGCAAAAAGTCTGCTCCCCAGTTTCCTGGTCCCCAAGGGGAACCAGCCCACGGCCTGCACCCTCGCTTTGTGGTGGCTGAAATTTGGGCCGACAGAGCAGTGCACTGGGGGGGAAGGGTAGGGGGGGATGGCATTGGTACATGGGCACCGCACTCTTGTTGTGCTCTGGAGGTCATGGTCTTCATGCGTTTATAACATGGGTTCCAGCAGCAACGTGCACGCAGTGCAGGGCTGTCCCTGGTGAGAATGGAAAATAAGCACTGCAACATTGTTGCATTTGCAACATCGCTTTCCACAAACAAACCTACTCAAATGTTCAGGCCGCTCAAAAAAATTCGTTCCTCTGCACCGCAAAATACGATCCAACTTGCAAACAAGAGCAACATTTCAGAACCCCCCCCTCCCCCCATCAGAAATGGTGAGACCTGAAACCAGTTGTATCTCAACACTTTGTGTGTGCTCTATGCCGCTTGCACAGCGCAAGGCCACTTGCTGCCTTGACTACGGTAATGGGGGCACCTCTGGCATGTATTAATCTGCAGGGCGGGTGAGAGGGGGTCGGGGAAATGTGTGTGGCACTGAAGGCGCTTTTGGGTGTCAAACTGGGAGGCGGACGCCTACAGTGCAGTGTTAAAGAAAAAGGAGCACAAGACCAAGGCACTGCTGCTTGGTTTCAGCAATTGTGCACGCATCAGGCAGGGATGGGCGTACACGGTAACAATCATGGGAACCCCTTTGCACGCAGTGCCAGTGCAAACCTGTTCTACTACTGGAAGTATCGAGACCCTATTTCAAGATGCACTGCTGGGTGCATGTCAGAGATTCGCAGTCTCGCACGAGTGCTGTAACATCAGTCTCCTAGGCCAAATGAACAACATCATACTGACATCGATGAGGCTGGGGAACGGGTGTGGCAAGCACAGCAAACGAAATACCAGCCTCCAACATACTACTTCAGGGGGGCGAGCAAGCCATGGAAAATTCCCAAAACTGCGGAACCAATGCCGACTGTTGTCTGGGCAAGGCGTTGTTTGCGCACGGCGGTAGTTGGCTGTATCATCGATGGATGGTTTCACACAGCTGAACTCCAAACAGCACCAAATGGAGGAGGTGGTGCAGATCATCACGAAGGGCGCAGTGTGCACCCGTTGTGTACGATGGATTCTGACGCCGGTCGGTGGATCAATAACCGATGGCGGTTGTGCAGTCGCAGCTCAGCGATGGCGATCAGACGATGTGCGGAAACACTGCACAAGTCTCGACCAGCGCAGCATGGCCCACCAAAAATACATTAACCGTGTGCTCCAACACTTTCAGTCCCATCGGCATCCGTGGAGGGGGAGGGAAGGGGGATACAATCGCGGCGGGCCCCTGGTGGGTCTGACCCCAAAGGGAATGTTGTTGTGCTGCGTGCCCACTACGTGCCACCGCAGGGCACTGGCTCGCACCTCCGGGCTTTCGCTCCCCAGCTGCCTTCTTTGCAACTGGCACCGGGCGCCAGAGACTGTGCCAGGGAGCCGGCATGTGCACAGAGGCCTTTTGCGTCAGAGACTTGCAGTCTCGAATGAGTGCCGTAACAGTGCGCGCAGTGCAACATCAGCCTCATGGCAGGGCGTCTCATGGGGAGGTTTGGTCCTGGCACGCCAGTCCACCTGACGCGCCGCATGCGCCCGGGTTAGTGGAGGGGGATGGGACGCAGGGGTGCCCAGCGGACTTAGACACCGTAGCTCTCAACGCTAAAAAGCAGCTGCCCCCCGTGTCATCAATCTGCCCCCTCCAGAGAAAGCGAGAGAGATGCCACAAACCAGCGGCAAACATCAGAGGGGGGGGATGGCGAATAACATATATAGCACCTCACAAATCATTGCCCTGACGGCACGATCACTTTGAGGGACAGGCTTCTGGTGATAAGTTCTGCCAAGCTTTTTGCGGCACTGCCTTCCTCCCGCAGATGGGGGCACGGGTAATCCACAAGAGACGGAGGGAGCAGGCCGGTTACCGTGATTGCCGGGCCCCAATGTGGACATCCTCTGGACCTTGCGGGAGAAGCTGTTCTGATGTACTGCCGGTCATTGTGGGTCGGAGGGAGTGTCAGGAACAGACGTAGGCGGCACCGCAAAAGCCTTAATGTCATGAACAATCAGCAATCAACAATGTCATGGGCCGGGCGAAGAAGTCGACGGACGCGCTGATGCCCCCTGTAGGGAAGGAGGTCGGGGCAAAACGGCTGCAATCTGTTGCACCCAAACCGTACCAAACCGTCGCTGGACCATCAAACGGCTGCTGCTCAACGTGGGACTCCTGCGTTACGTGCCGTGCAAGTACTTCCCCCCGTGACTGCCCGTTTGACGTCTGTTTTCACCGGCACAGTGCAGCGCCATCGGATGCCACCGGAATACCGGGGAGAGCTTCCGCACGCCCCGCCGGCGACCGAGGGGGGTTAGGCCGTGCGCCGGACGACTTCAGGGGGGCGTAATCGTCCGGCACACGCTCCAGGGGCGGCACTTCAAACTTGGAGTCGGGGGTGGAATTTGGAGCGCGCTGATTCTTGATCCACGTGTACATGCCCACTGCGACGAGCGCGATGCAGGTGCCGGCGGCGGCTCTCTTTGTGAGGGGCGCGTTGAACAGCAAATAGCCCGTGGCGATGATGCAGACCGTCTTGACGTGTCCGAGCACCTGCGCATCGCGGGAGATTGTAATACAGGGCGCATGTGGGACGGTGAAGAGGGTCAAAGAGGGTATTTCGGGGCATCCACCAGCGGTACAGGCTTTGTTTATCAGAGGTGGGGGTCTTTTTGCTCTGAGACCCCCAAAAAATCTTGACCCAACATTTGGCTGAGAGAAAATCAAGTTTGAATAAGCGGCCCTTTGTGGGACCCCTTACGTATTAATTCCTCGCAAACAAAGCCTGCAGGGGTACCAGGGGCAGATAAATATATGCGTACAAATATGCCCCGGCCCTTCTTAAGTGCTTCTACAGACCACCACACGTAGGCCAAAACCTGCACGGCTGCTCTGGGGCAGATGCAGTGTTCCACTCCGCAGTGCGCACACCTTCTTCATCACGTCGTGTGTCTGCATGGGCATTTACACGTGTGTGACACGGAACAGCACACGTATCTGTGGTGCATGTCGTACCGTTATAGCTGTTGGAAGGGCGGTGGGAACCAAAATGGGCATTGTGCGCGCCCAGCGCTGACAGCACCCCCCCAATGCTGCCCGCGAAGCTCCACTTTTTTTTTTCTTTCGGGGGTGCTCTTATGCCCGCATGTCAGCGGACACTGTTACCGATGCTGTCCATTGACCCAGCACGTGGGTGTGGGCAGATGAGACACCACATCACGCGGCAAACAAAACACTGCAGTGCTGTATGACAAACCGCACCGCAGCTGTGAACCGATGGAGAGGTCTTACCCCGGGGGTGGGGAGGATCGTCAGACCAGCATGTGTTCCAGACCCGTTCATCGGTGACTGCGAGGTGGTATGATCTACTTCCACGCCACTGCAAGGGGATGCCATAAACAATGTTGAGGCGGATAATGGTAGCTATGAGGATGTTGGTACAAATAATGACTTATTAGTGATGATGTTGACATTCGTGATGATGAGAAAAAGAACAAATAATGCAGACATACCAATGTACCAATATGAAGAGGTTAGGGATTGGGGCCAATCCACAGCAACATCAGCATTGATGCCAACAGTGCGCACCAGCATAAACATCAACGCCATCATTGACATCAATCTCAGCATCGACATCACCAACAGCATCCCCAAGCGCACATCCAGGAACGCGGGAAGCAGGTAATATCCGAGAGCTAGAGGGGCTCCCGTGCAAGAATGATGGAGGGGGCTGCACGGAGCATTAGATGCGGGAGACAGTCCCTGCAGACAAACCTGCATCGTCATCGCAGACGTGGCGTGCACGACCACGACGTACGACCACTCCAAACCCCAGGCGAGGACACAGCTGAGCAGCACCACCATTACGCCCGTCACTTGCTCTGTGGTCATCCAACTCGACAGCTGCGACAGGTCATCCGTCACTGGAATGAGGGCGACCATTGACGCCACGACCCAAGGGGCGATGGCCTGCAAGGGGGAGAGAAATCAAGAACGAGAACGCAGCAGCCCTGGCCGGTGAGCACAGATGCAAGCACTAGACCTGCACCAGCGCATGGGTGTACCCTGCACAAATTCCGATGGTGTTCCCCCAAAACATTGCGGGACGTTCCGGAGGGAAAAACAGAGCGGAAAAACGGGAGGAGAAAACACGGGAAGAGACGCGGGAAAGTGGAGGGTCCGTTCCCCAGCCCGGTTCCCAGTTTATCACGGGTTTCCCAAGCTTCCGTTCCGGCCTTTGATACCGTGTGACGTTCCAGAAGGGGGTGCATCTTGAGAGTGCTGTCTCACAGATGCCGTACAAGCTGCGGCGCATGATCAAGCAAGACAGGCCACCGGCCACTGTCGCGGAGCAGTCCCTGGGATGTTCTGTCCGATCGGGACACTGTCAGTCCGCCCTCTACATGACATCTCATCCGGTTGGTTTACACACGCCCCTGATTAGTCACCCGCTCATCCTGCGCTGTACTGTCCGATGCCAGGCCCACGTCACTCGTCCGTGTCCTCTCCCCTGCTGCAGTTCGCTCTATACGGTCGTTTCTTGGCCAATGGGTCTGCCAGCCCCTGTGGCTGTGGCCTCCCTTCCGGGCCACCCCCCTCTGCCCTGGCCGCCTACCCTGCCCGGATCCATGACCAGTCCCCTCCATCTCCGCTATTCCCGATGTCCACCGATTCGCTCTCCCACGTCCTGCCTCCCTACTTCCCATGACCCTGGCGCCGTTGGTTGCTGGCGCAACGTTGCGTGCCACGTTCATCCTCTACACCTGCTGCCGCCCCTGGACAAGTGCCAGGTCTGCCCACAGAGGCACCTGTGCGCTGGTTTGGCAGGTGGCCCTTAGACTGGCCCTGGGGTGTGCTTTGCGTTGTGCCGGTTACGGACTGATACTCGCCCTTTTGACCAGGGTCCAACAAAAATAGAGACAAAAGCTCGACGACAGACGAATGAGGCCACACAACACACACCACTGTATGCCGGCACAGGGCATGCGGCTGTTGTGGGCTGTACTCACGAGGACACCAAATCTGATGCAACAACAACAAGCAAGCACATCTCTGTGCCTTTTTTTTTGCTAATAACTCTGTCACTCTGCTCCTCTTGCCATCTTGCTTGTTAGAAAAGGTCCTTCTCAGATCCAGACTTGGAGACCAGAACTGATTGATGGCAACCCAGCTGACCCAGGCGTGCATATTTTGGCCATTTTGTGCACTCCTTGGATTATTTCTGGGTCATAACGTGGACGTAATCACCAAACCCAGCTTGTCGGAAATGAAAATAGCAAGGTGGTCACCGCATGCGACATTTTTCTTTTCCTTGGGTTTGTCGGTTTATGAGCCATGGGTATGATTTGTGCCAAAAAAAATGGCGGGCTGAAACCCATGCACATTTGGGAGGGCATCTCCCCACACACTTTGAGAGAAAGCCCCTTTTGCAGGAATTTGTTCATGTGCAGTTGCGCGTTAATGGCGTTCAAGGAAAGGACGCAAAAGCAACAATGTAATACCCCCGAACCAATAATGTAGCGTTGCTGCACAACGCACTGTTGCTTGCATCCCATACCGGACAGCGACTCTGGGCATTTTGCATCTGCAGCAAGGAAAAGATTAATTGAAAGAAAGAGGACACATCCTTTTTTTTTTTTAAAAATCACCGGCGCGCTTTGTTGTTTCAGACGTAACAATGAAACGGTGTTGAATTTGCGCATGCAAACGCATATCTTTTGAGATGCGCGTGTCACGCGCTCATCGCTAGCGACAGAGGCTGTTTGACTTGGAAAGATAGAACGAACGGGTTTCAAGGTCTCCCCCCCCCCCCATATTGGTATTGGTATACATTTCTCAGTATATTGTTTAGACGGAAAAGTTCATGCGTGGACATTGTTTACGCATTTACACATTACAAATTCATGCCTCATCTACGTGTTTACATGTAAATGCTTACGTAGTGCTGTTGAGGGGCACTCCACATGTACACTGCAATTATGGTGTGCGAAAAAGATGGCCATGCTACTGTTCACCACGGCGGCCTATGTTTGCACTTCACATGACCACATGCCATACCTTCAGCAGGTCGTTGCCCAAGAGATCGAACTCCGACTGGACGTGTTTGATGAACAGGACGTTCGCCGCCCCAGCGATGGGCGCCAAGCACCCAAACACAGTGCCCAGGAAACTGAACGAGACGACGTTGCCCATGGTGGCAGTGCCGATGCCCGCACAAAGGACGGCCAGGCTGATGGCGATCGAAGCCTGGAGTGGCGAGCCCATGAACATCCACTCACCCAAGAACACGAAAGGGACGTTGAGCATCTTCAGGAGCTGGTATGTGCCCACGGTGTTGTACTTGAGGCTGAGGTTGACCAGGACGTTGGAGGCGGTGCGCGTGAGCACGATGGCCGCAATGTAGACCTTAGGGACCTGGGGCCACCGACGAAAACGGGCGTGCCACATTGTGCGGCGAACGATGGTGCAACTTCGTGAAGACTCCCAGCCAAACCTCGAGATGGCGTCTGACAACCAACATAAGCTGTTGGTCACACCATTTGTATGCTCAACTGATGCAGGGAGCACTTTGTTGCATGTTGCGCCCTCCTCATCCCAAACCCCTGGGACCGTGGGGTGTTGGTTTGGGTGGTGGAGGGTTTGAGAGGTGATGCAGTTTTTGGGCTGTATCAATGGCACTTCAAAAAATTTGACAGTTACCTTTTTTTCAAAAGCCTTCCGACAAAAGCCTTTTTTCAAAAGCCTTCCGCAAGGCTTTTTTTCAAAAGCCTTGCGTCATCATTTGGAGACAAAACGGGTACTCTAGTGCCCATATGGAGTCACGGCCATGACTGCTGCAGTTAATCATCGTGGTCGGATTCGGATCGTAGGTTGTCGAGAGAGTGCTGACCTGAAACCGGCTGTTCCAATGTGAAGAGTTGTATCTCACGCTTGGTTGCAGAAGCAGAAAATGAATTAAGATCAAAGAATCAATCAATCATTCAAAGCACCAAACAATTACCTCGAAGAGGGTTGTTAGATCAAGTGCAGGCGTGAGAGCCACATAGCCCCCCCATTGGGGGTATTCGCTTAGCATACCGCGATGTATGATGTCGGATGTTTAAATTCTCCTAAGATAATCATTTTGGGAGACACAATTGTCCCCCAACAAGTTTTTTGATTTTGACCCCTCCAGCCCCCCATACCTGGGTGCCACTTTTTGGGAGGGGAAGGGGGGATGGGGGGGGTGGGGGGGGTTAAGGCCTCTCGTGGTCGCCCTCGTCCCACCGTCCCTGCTGCCTTCCCTGCAGGTCTCGAATGGGCACGGCGTACCCAGGCGTCCGATCACAAGGCCTGCCAGACTGCTGACAGCCCCCAGACCTGCGCTCGCAGGCGGGAGACACTGCCGTGCCTGTGTGTGTGCGTGCGCGCGATGGGAGCTGGGGCATGCCGCATCTCGCGGGAGAGCTGCGCCTGGCCCGGTGTCTTCACCTTGTGTCTAGTCTTAGCAGCATGTCACCGCACCGTGGCGTCGGGGCCGTGGTGTGGCCTGCAGGTGGTGGGGCTTCGGGGGCTTCGGGGGTACTAACTGGAACCTCTGCCTGGGCACCCTGACATGCACAAGTCTGTGGAAGCTCCATTTTATTGGTTTGGCGGTACGTCATTTCGGGGCACCTCAGCACGTTGGAGCCCCCGTGGCGGAAGCTGCAATATGTGGGAGACGCCAGGTCCAACAAAATCCACAGCCCACCACAGTCATAGGGCTGTGGCAGTGCGAGGGCTGTATCGCCAGGAGGCATTTTGGTCAGTAGTACAAGGCTTCCCGGTGTCCAACAGTTGGTCCGGCGGGCTAGCAGGGCAATCGCCCTGGGCAAGCTGGTTGGCGGCGATACTATAAACTGCGTGGGTCTCTCAGGATGCCACGCGGCTCCACTGGCAGGGGCAGCAGCAGCGAGCCCGCACTGCACACCTGCCAGCTGGGCAGTCCTCGCACCCTCTAATGATGCGGATCGTGTTTGGATGTTTGTCTGCATGCACCACGATGCAGTGCTGTGGTAGGGGCGCCAAACATTTTTTCCGGTTCACAACCGGAAGATGAGGGAAAGACACCATCGACTTGTGAAGGGGGGAGGGGGGCGCTGAGTGCGGCAGAAAGTTCGCCAGCAGAGGCGCAGCACCCTTAAAAGCCGCTGCAGGGGCACTGCCCCTGTTGCCCAATATATAGTCAAGCTCTATGAATTCGGCCCAACGGCATTGAGCACCGGATCAACGGCAAGGGACAAAGCAGGCACAAACCTTGAGGATAGGCTTGCCACTGCCACCCAGCCAAGCCCCGACTGCGCACGAGGTCTGGTGCATGGTCAGGAGTAGCGTGGGCGCGAAGGCGAACTTAAAATTGGCAAAGAGGATTTTGTTCGTGATGACGATGCCCACGGTCATGAGCACATTGAGGACCATGAGGTAGCATGCGTGCGCCTTCTTCGTGCGAAGGGCCATGACAAATTGGGGCATTAGTGACAGGTCATGTCAGGCACAAAACAGATTCTGGGGTGTGTGGAACAGGGCAGAGCATAAAATCCCGCCCGGCCCCTTAGCTTCGGAAAGTCCTGGAGGTCTGGGCCAGCCCCAGAAACATGACATTGGCGACGTACTAACAACTGTCAGTTACGCACCGACCGGTGTGAACTGTCGGCGTGTGTACCAACCGCTGCCGCTGTCGCTCAGTTTGGCTGTTGCTGATCCCATTACCCCCCCAGTGATACCTCATCCCCAGCACGGCACTAATACAGAGGCTGCAGTATAGAACAATATTCGACGGGCGGGACTGCGCGGCCCCGCCAGCCGCACAATCCGCTGCTCACTGCTACAACATGTTTCCCAGCGCTGCAAATACATGCTCCTGGGCCCTTCAGAGAGGTCCTGTCTCAGACGCCCTGTACAACAGTATTGTACGGAGTCCCTGACAGACATCCGTTGCTGGCACAGTTTGGTGCCGGCTTGTGAACGTGCGTATGGGCTTCCCAGCAGCCTCCTGCTGCGGGCAGTGGTTGCAATATAGAGCTCCCCTCCGCCACTCCACCCCCATCCCCCGATTCGCAGGACATGGACTGACACGATGAATTCCGGCCACACGGGCAGTGTGACATGTTAGTGACAAGCGGGATCACCCACGGACACTTCTCACAAGATGCCTGACAAAGAGCAAGTATGGAACAAAGACCGCAATGACACGAACCAAGGGAGAGACGCATCCGCGCACCCCCCCCCCCCCGTTGACCCTGAGCAATGGCATGGCAGAGCGGGGGATCGGGATACCTCCACCTCAAACTGATCAGTGCGCCGTTTCTTTCTTTTGTCTTTGTTGGTGCATACGGACTCTGTCGACCTTGGACTAGGTGCCCCGCCATCAACCAGACAGTACCCCTTCAGCTGCGCAATTCAGGCTGCCCGCACTGGTGAGACCGGATTTCTAGCCAAAACCCGGCGCATGAGAGGCACCCGCGTTGGGCGTACGTGGATTATGCGCGGACGCTCCATGTCTGAAAATGACGGCGGCACCCCAATTAATGCGTTTCATGGGGCCTTTTCCCCAGCATTCCAAAAAAGGCAGCCTGACCGACCCCCCTTGAGCTGATCCCTTCGCCCCCCCCCCCCCAATTTTTATGGCAAAGCCCCTCAATTGTGCATGTGCACTTAATGCCAAGCAACACCCTGCCCAAGGCGCGGTCCCACTTGTTTGCGGACACCCCCCTACACTTTGCCATTGCTCAAACCGAAACGCCTGCTCTGACCGTGCCCTGAACGCTGCCCTGATGCACCGGCCTGGCTCCCTCCAAATACCTTCACATCCTGTTCCACCAAATTCCCAAACAGGGCCATCAACAACCGCTTCAGGAGTGTGCGTGCGACCGAAGAAAACCCTGTCACTTGCAGCTGCATGGCGGTCCCTGTCCATTTCACCTTAGCCTTCATGCCCAACTGGTCAAGATATTCTGAGTCGCCCTGCGAGAGTTTTAGGGTATGATCCAGGTGACACCCTCTGCTTACTGCCATAGGGGAGGTAGGAGAATGGGTGCGTTCCGTAAACGCTGGTTGCTTACCCTGTTTGTACCTGGCTGTGTATTGGACGTATTGTAGGAGCTTGCGCAACGTAACGTCTACATAGGAGGCCATCACAATTTGACGCATGTACCATGGTCTCCAGGCAGGATTGCAAAATATTTGGGCTCTTTTTTTGATTTGGCGTTTTTGTTATAGTCCAGTTATTTTTTTCCATGGGTGCACACACGCGCATAACTTGCGACACGGTCTTGGTGGACTGTCTCTTCAGCTATTGTTGAGAGCGAACCTTGTTGGTAGAAATTTCGGAACTTTTTTTGTAGCTGCTAGGCCATTGTCGAGAGCTTTGAAACAAGCAATTTTTTTTGCTTACCACCTGCTGTTGCTTGCCTTGGAAATGGAGCTTGGAAAAGAGCATTTCTTGGCGGGACATTAGCCCATATTTAGTACCAGATCACCAGGGTTAGGAGATACCAACGCCGTGCAAATCACGGAGGCCCTTGTGTGCATGGCTCTGAAGGCCACTACAATGGACAACTTCGCCATAGTGGTATAATCTTGTAGTAGTATAGTATGAGAATAAAATGGTGGACGACTTATGCCCGTCAGATTGGGGTTGTGGGTGGGCACGTGGAGAGAGGCCCTTGCAGGATGCCCTGTAGTGGCTGGCAAATCACGGTGCGGCTGCCCCTAGTAGCTTTAGACAACAGTCTATAGAATACTACTGTCCAGACAAGACTATAGAGATATAGAGTCTATTCTACAGTCAACAGTAGTACTCTATGTCTAATGTAGAGTGGTCTCAGTCCAAAGAGACCAGAGCGCATGCACACAAAAACCTTGGATGCTTCCTCATAAATCAGTGAGATTACCAAGGCTACCTTAATTCGTGCTAGCCGCGTCTGTTAATGTAAAACAACATTGCCCACAACTTTTGCACTGTACCTTGTCATTCCCCGCTTACCAGACCAAAACTACACCCAAAAGCTGGCAATGCCACTCATATGATTGTGCATCCCAACTCCAACTGAAACCAATGATTCGCTGTATCGGAACAACATTTCTTTGGAAGATGCGGGTGATCAAAGCACATGGCCAAGCAAGCAGAATTGGCATGCAAGCGTGTAATGATGTCTGATGGAGCAACTCCCGGTCACAATCTGTACCCAATGACAACACCTACCCATCGGCACACAGGTGCTTTGATTGTACCCAATTTTGTAGATGTGTTGCAACATATCGTGAATATGCTGCTTGGAGAATTGGTGGTGGTATTGCAGGAGGCAGATCGTTGTGCACCTCATGCTGCATTGGTGCAACAAGCCAAATTGCACACGCTGTTGCACGATGAATGGCACCGGACTACAACTCGCCGCGAGGGGTGAGCACATCATTCCCATTTTGCAATCTTGGAACCCCTTTGTGGTCCACACAGAACCCACACAAATTGGGGATAAACCCACTGCCATGTACAAATGATGCCTCATTCAATTACCACGCGGCCAATTCCGAATGATTGAATGGCAAACGGTGGTGCGGTTTATTCCAGAATCTCACATATTGTCGGATGACTACAATTGTCGTGTTCCAGAATAATCACCCAAACTGCGTGCACTTGTGGGAATTCTGCTATGGCCAGGATGGTCATTCCCTTGTGCACTGCCAGCATGCGCCTCACTAATTTCCCCACAACATGTATGGTGCAAAGCACTCTTTGGGCTTCATAGCCTTGGATGTGAAATGTGTTGGCCAACAGGTGATTGGACACCATGGGGGAGTGGTGGGGCTAACCTTCCGTTCTAACCCCATTTTTGGTGCACCTTTCCTCCCTCTCTCCAAACAGAAATAACAGATCAGGCAACACACACAGGTCACACCAGAAGAATAGCACTGGACACTGATTGTGCCACACAGCTACCCACCGGCCTTTATGGAACACCCACGTCCTCACCCTGCCTCAGCGCAAATTTATCAAGGGTTTGTTGCTTATCCACAACTTCTCAGTCGCTGTACAAAGCCTGCTTGACCACGGAGGCACTGCTGGCCTAGCGGATTGCTTAGTGACACCGGGGGGGGGTGTTAAACTGGCGCTCCCAGGACTTTCTCTGACCCAGCAACATATCCATTGCTCCATCTGGACCCACCCACCCACCCTACCACCCATGTACTCAGGGGGGGGAGGGTAACAGAGCTTGGTCTACCACCAACCTTGCCTATACACAAACAGAAACCTGGTGATCATTCCACATTCACATTCTTCTGTGGCCATGACAAAATTGTCAAATGAGGCAAGCCTCCACAATGTGGCAGCACGGCATGCCTCACAACATACCTCAGCCCACGGACAACGTTGGCGGTCTACCACGCTCAGCAACCCACCCGCCCACCAACCCACCCACGCAAAAGAGTTGGACCCCCCCCCAGTCCCAAAATCTGGGGAAAATCAGACAGCCCCAACGCCCACCCCCCATGCCCCATCCTCAGCCCCGGGGGCAGTCAGCTATGCTTGGGGTCGTTGTCCGTGTGCTGCCCCGTTGGGAGCTGGCACCAGGGACCCAATCAGCCCTGCCCCTGCCCCCTCCGCAGTGTCCAGGCCCCGATGGAGGCTGCCTGGTGGTGGTCGCCCTGTCGGCCGACGACACTACCTTTCTGTGGCGTGCGCTGCAGCGCCGCCTACCGCCTGTGTGGCTATTGCATCCCGCCCTGGCGCCAGCCCTGCGTGCGCAGTGGCAGGCGGACCTATATGCCCACCAGCTCGGCCCGGATGCAGTGCTGCTCTGGGAACCGGGCACCTCCGTCGAGTACTGGAGGTTGTAGCAGTTTGTGGCGTGCGCTGCAGCTGCGACTTAGCCTGTGTTGCGCATGCATCCTGCCCTGCACCAGCCCTGCGTGCGCAAGGCAAGGCAAGGCAAGCAGGCCTACGTTCCCGCCAGCTCAGCCCAAGCCGACGGCAGTTGCTTCTGTGGCGTGTGCTGCAGCTGCGACTTCGGCATGTATGCGCATACATCCTGCCTGCACCAGCCCTGCGTGCGCAGCGGCAAGCAGGCCTACGAACCCGCCTCCTCAGCCCGGGCCGGCGGCAGTTGCCTCTGTGGCGTGTGCTGCAGCCGCGACTTCAGCCAGTATTGCTCATCCGTCCCGCCCTCCCAACGCTCTGCGTGCGCAGCAGCGGACAGGCTTGTCGGCCAGCCGGCACAGCCTGGGGGTTGAACTGCTCAGTGAACCCAGCACCCCTGAAGGGAGCCATTATCCGAAGCAGTCCCGGCCGCAAGTGCAGTGCCTGTCGTGCACGCAGTGCTGAGACCCAGGACCCGGGGTGAGCCACCGCCACTGCGCCGTGCGGCGGCCCGGCCAGCCCAGAACGACGCCCCCCACGGGGTGGGGGCCGTGTGGCTCCCGACCTCGGTGGCAGGGGAAGCCGAGGGGGTGGAGCAGGGGTGGGGGCAGGGGAGGGGGAGACGAGAGCGACGCGAAGGACGTTGCGCCCACCGCGGTGTGGCACCGTCCAGCCCGGCCCGGCCGGGGCAGCCGTATCCGGTGCGTCCGGTGGAATCGGTTCCGGGCACAGCAGACACCAGACACCAGACACCACCTCAGCCCCGGGCAGGGGTTGGGGGTGGGGGGCAATATCAACCGGCCACTAAGCAATCCCCACAGCCCGGACTGCTTGCATCTTCATCACCTGAGTTTCAGACAGGATGCCTGCAGACCTCCAATCGCAGTGCGCACTCCTCCACTTTTCAGCCATTGTGCCGGGTCTTCAGCTGCTGTGGCTCCCTCCAGTGTAGTCCCGAGCCCATGCAGGGGAGGCTGAGACACTCCAATGGGTCGGCCTGGCCGTCTTGATCACACGAGCACCCCAGATCGCGCCAATACTTGTGCTGCGATCCCGTCTCACCCCGTCCCCCTGTGTGACGTATAGTCCATCTGTGGTTTCTTTACGGGGCCCTGGACAATCACTCGTTCGTTCTTCACCGCGTGATGCAGTGTCGATCTTCTCCACCATTTCTGTTTCTCCATGGCGGCGGGTTGTGGTGGTCAAGACATTAAGGATCCATACGGCATTAACCTTCGCTCAGCCCCCCGACCGTGGTGTGGCACCCGTGCTGCAGGCCCCCAGTGGCGGTCGCGGCGATCACCCCGGCCGGTTCGCTCAAGCGAAGTCTGGCACTCACCACCAGGGTCTGCTAAGCCCTATCAGGAGGACTCCAGCAGGTCGACTCAACTGATCGCAGCGGTGCCTGGCTCCCGGCCATGGGCGAGAACCATCCCCAACACCGCTGCGGGCTCCCCCCCCCCCCGCCCCCCCACATAAACACACAGCAGACCCCGGCCCCTGGAGAGCATCTCAAGTAACAACTAGAAGAGCAGGACACACCTGTAATACAACACGTGGAATGTATTGTAATACTTGCATGAGTGCGCGATTCCTGACACTATGCAGGGCCTCAGGGGCATAGATTGTGCAGCCAAAACTGACCTTGGGAATGGCGTAGAGTGCGCTGGGCTGGTGCCATACGACGGAACCTGCGCAGAATGCACCAGCGGCTGGATAATGTGCTGCTTTGTTTTTCGGACCTGGGAGCGACTGACTGCTGTCGGAGAAGTGCGATGCATGCGGCGTGACGGGATGGGGTGCGATGAGGGCCATGCCACGGGCACCGGAGCTTTTACCACAATCCAGAGCAGATACCTGCGGCATGCAACGGATGCCAGTCCGCCGTCTGCCGCAGGTGGCAGTGGCACAAAGGGATGCCCGTCCGGGGCGTAGGCATGCTGTAAGGTTCGATCTTGTTTGTGCTTCACGTGACAAGATGGAAGGGTCCTTTGATCCAACCCCCACCCCCACCCCTATGAACCCACCTTCAAGCAAACCCCCCCCCCCCCCCGAGAAGTCAGCGAGCGGTGCAACCCTCAGTCCTGTCTCGTCCGAGGTGACCAAGGTGCATCGGGCTCACCGGAAGCTCCGCTCCCTCGAGTGCTCCTGAGGCAGAGAAGTGCTCAGCACGCCTCAGGACCTTCCATCCACTGGGATGCCCCCACCCGGTCTGGCACTCTGTGCAGCACCACCTATGACCCTCTGGGTCGGTCAAGGAGCGCCTCAGATCACACGGCCCATGCACCCCCTCTTGGGTTCAGTGGGCTGGAGGAAGCCGCAGGTCACCCGACCCACAGACTCCCCCAGCAGCCTTAGTGTAGGGCTCCCCTGCCCTGCTGCTGGGGCCTGGAGCACCGGGCACACACAACCTCCCCCACCCACCAACAGGAGGACCGCAGCCCGCTGGAGAAGAACAAAGGTGCGCCACTGTGCCCTGACCCTGTGGCCTAAACCCCCCCAAAGGCTCCCCCGGCATGTGCGAAACACACACAGGCACGGCGGTATCCCTCCCACCAGCACCTTGGTGGGGTTTGGGGACTGTCAGCAGTCTGGGCGGCTGTGAGACCAGACAACCAGAGGTCGGGACCAAATCGTGCCGGAGAGGTAAGGACGCACAGGCCGTGGGACCCGCCTTTGGCACAAGCTGAGACCCAACCCCCCCCCACCCCCACCCCACACATGTACCTTGCCCCTCTCTTCCTTCCACTTTTCCTCTGGGCCTCAGAGAGTTGGGGGTGATTGGGTTTCCACCGGCTGGAGCGGATTTCTGTGTGTACGCCTGCACACATACAGACACACATACTCTCTCTCTCTCTGGCTCTCTCTCCCTCTCTCTCCTTCTGCCTTTTCACAGAAAAATATCGCCTTCAGCAACCGGATCCACCCTATTTTCTTGCCCGCTTTGATGGCCTACCCCTTCCCCACACCCGCACATAGGTCATGCCGATGCCTTTCAGGTTAACCCCGCCCCCCCCTCAGTGCTGCAGTTTTTCACCCACTATCTGATTCGGATGAGGATGTGGGGGCCAGAGACACAACTGGTGCTTTACGAGCCCCCGTCATGGCTATCGATGGCATTGTTGCACCATCGCCACTTTCTGCCGCAGTCCTTCCTTGGCCTGTGCAGAACCCGGTTGGGTTGAGAGGGACTGGGAGAGAGGGTATTCCCCTCAAACACTTTTATTTCCATGACCCCGGCAACCAATTTCGCAGGCAGGACCTCGGGGCGTCACAGCCGCTTGGGGAGTGGCGCAGCAGCCGTTTGGAATGCGATGCACCGTCAGATCTCTGGGCAGAAACGGATTGGGACGTGGCAGGAACATCCACCGCGACGGCTTTCGGCTGGACCATCTGCAGAGAAACCGACATGGGGGTGGCAGGAGGCGGATGGGTTGGTGTTCTGCAGCTATCTTTGCCCGTCCGCCCCCGGCCCCAAGTCCTCATGACCCCCTGGGAGAAATTCCTGCAAATCCTAGGTGTACCTCTTGTAGTTGGAAACCAGGGTTGGATTCTGAATGTGGCTGCAAGTGGCCATACGGATACAAAACTGACTTACGCAGCAATATGCAACATTCTACCTTGCGCAAAGCCACCGAATACTTATGCCTCCAAAAACTTGTTCAGCCCTTTGGCAGGCTCTGCACCCGAGCGGAAAGCTTTAAAGGAGTTTGTACCTCCTCCAGCTTCCCTTGTCGGAGTGACCCCTTCCTAATACCACCTAGTCGCTGTGAGGTTCTCTTGTACCACATCTCTTGTACCACATGCCCATCCCCACAGCCGTCTGGGTTGCTGAGAATAAGGATCCATATCCGATGTCACCGAGATGTGACATGAGATCTCTGCCGTCGTTTCCGATGTCACACACAAACACACCGAACACACAAAATGGCTATCTTTTTCAGCCGCACCATTCACAGCGATGCAAGGTGCTTGCTGCAGCTGAGTAAGAACCACCACCATTCAATGATACGGTGGATGGGGTGTGCACATGTTGGCGAAATAATGTCAACAAGGACACAAAGAAACTGCAGATCAGTATTCTGACCCAGCCCTCACCCCAGCCCAAACCCACACCTTTCCATCAGATTCGAGGGAATGGCAGCAACGCCGTATGGAACATCATAGTACGGTTCTCTGTGGGGCAGTATCTGGAGAGGGATGGCTTGGCTCACCACGAACAGCAGCATCTGATTGAAGAACAACAGACGCACATGGCGAATCCTGGCATCTGTGGAGCTCAAGTCTTCAGGCTGAGAACGCGGGTGCCCTTGCGGCCGTGGCAACATTCGGGTCAGCCCCAGCCTCGGCCTCACCCCATCCTTATCCCCCCCCCAAAATCCTCATCCATCCCAAACATCCCACTCCCCACCCAAAGCCTCAGGGCGGCACGAAAACTGGACAGCGACCTCTGGCAGCTCTGCAAGTGACAAAGAAGACAGATTCCGCCGGTTTTAAAACTGGCACCCACAACTACGGACGTACGTCCCACGACCCGGTCGAAACAGAATGGTCACACGTGTAACTGAGGAGCACTGCAATGCTGAAGCAGGAGATTGTTGTTGAGAGAGGGCGGAGCCGCCGGGGTGGTAGCGTGTGCCGTCCGAAGTCCCGGTCTATTGACAAGGGCTGTTGAAAAGATAGGTGACTGACTCAGTGCAGTATTCATCGAAACTTGTTCCCAGGGCTGAAAACGCCTGCTCCTTGTGGGTCCATGCGCCCCATGCCCCATGGACTCCCAGCCACTAAAGGGGCAATGTACAACCTCAGAAATGCCCAACATGTGCCTACGAGGGCTGTGCAAACGCCTTTACCACCTAAACCAATCAACAGGCGTTGTTTGTATCTAGTATGTACAAATCTTGTATGAAATGACGCCGGGTCAGCCCCCAAGGGGCGCCTCCCCCTTTCAACCCACATGTGCCAAAAGCAGCCCGAAACTTTGGGGCATACCCTGTTTGTCGGGTGCCGGAGTGCCAGATCCAATTCAAAAGGCCCCACAGCCCAACGTAATGCATGCACCTCCCAAGCTCCCCAAAAGTATCCAAAATGCGTAATCTGCATGACTTTGTTCTCAGCAACATCTTGGGTGTGATTTCCAAACGTAGGGAAAATGGTTGATCCAAATGCAATGCAAACAGGATTGATGCCGGTTCGGAGGATTTGGCAATGAAACGAGTCACACGGAAAAGGTGTGAGCGCCAGAGTTTACTGCCAAGTGGCACCTCAGATGGCTCAGAAAGAGACATTTCTGATAACGCTGACTGATGTCAAGGACTGACTGAGCGTGGCACACTGCACACTACAGGGAATGACATGCATGGACGAAGACTATCTTGAGAATTGTGAGAATCAACTACCCTTTTTACTTTAGAACTGCATACGTGGACAACACTATGTTCCAATGTCATTGTCTGGTCTGTCAAACAGCTTCTCACGGGATTTCAATTTAGATGCGACATATACGCTTGAACGGACTGCACATCTGGTTCGGCCACAAAATCCCCGACTGACTTCTGTGCCGAATACCTGAGAAGGTTGCAACTTCCATAACACCGAGAGAAGTAGACTGGGGTTGCACTCGAGGTTTGCAGGCGAGCCCATTAAATCCGCAGGATCTCGATGCAGCATGTCCATGGCTGTCTTTACGAGGTCTGTAGCAGTGCGTTTACTTGGGTATCGGAACATGAGTTGCCTGAAAAATGTGCGCCAACAACAAGAGCCCTGTGCCCAAAGCGACACGCCGGAAATGCGGAATGTAACAAATGAAGCAAAACAAACAAACCCTCAATTTCTATTGCCTTCAGCAAGGCACCTCGGAGAGAGACAAAGAGCGTCGGGCTACATGGGCCTAGTGGTCACTATGTGGGTCCTCATGGGTGCTCGAGTCCACATTGTGACCAAATGATGACCTAAAGCTCACCCTAAACCCATCCCAGGGGCGACAGAAGGGTTTGGGAACATGTCGGATTTTCGAAACTTTCCAAGTGCCACTAAATAGCCTAAACAACGGCAATTTTGGGGTTTTCAGGGGGCTTATGGCCCGGGCTACATGGGCCGGCTGAAATATCCATATTGTCGCCAAATCATCACCCAAACCCATCCCAGGGACGACAGAAGGGTTTCAGGAAATGTTGGATTTTCGAAAATTTTCAGGCGACGCATGCTAGCCTGAAAACTGCTGAGTCCTCACCAGCAGTGGCCCCCAGCACCAGGGGGGGGGGGGGGGTACCCGGAGTTCGGACCCAGGACCCCCGCCATAAGTTAGGGGGTCCATGTACAAGAAAAAAAATTGTTCAGGATCCGGGTCCAAATCCACACAGCGGCCGTAATGCGCAAAAAACTTTTGTCCTCCCCTCCCCCCCCTCCCAAAAAGTGGCACCTGGGTACAGGGGGAGTTGAGGGGTCAAAATCCAAAAATTTGTTGGGGGATCATTTTGTCTCCCAAAATGATGATTCTAAAAGGGGTTGGAGATGCGATATCACCCCCAGGGGTATGCTATGCGAATGACCCCAAAATAGGGCGGTATGGTGCCCGCGCCTGCGCTTGATCTAACGAACTCTCTTTGAGGTGATTTGCACAGGTTGCAAGTCCGTGTCCCTTTGGAAAGTGAAGGTCTGTGGCTTCCTCCCTGTCAACTGCGATACGCTGGACGCTTCACCACCTCGTCACTTCAAGCGGCTGACCTCAAAGAGTTTGGTGCATTTGGCAACTTGCCAGCCCCCTTCCCCACCCCCATCCAAACAACGGAGCCCAGAAATTGACGTAAACAACTCCTGACGTCGTTTTGGGAAGAGTCTCGTCTGGCTGACAGATGCCTCTGGATTGATAACCGTCGTAACGGGGGCCCACAACCAAAAAGGAATGGGGGGCAGGTCCGGTGCAGTTCTTCACGACCTGCGCCATGCTATGTGCCCCCACCCTGCCAGAGGTGGTGCCTGGCACAGTGCAACAGGTTCATGATTCCCTGGCCCAACCTGAAGCGCAGCATCAGGTTGGGGCGGATCAGGGAGGATGCACATTGGCCTACGAAGGGGCAAAACATACGACGAATGCCCAAACCAACAAATGTTGGCCATGCAACACAAACTCCAGGGGATCACACAGCACAAAAGGCGGAGTCTCTCATTGCTGAAAAAATGCAGCGCCAAAATCCATGCACAAAATTGAGGGAAACAACGGAAAGCGCTGTTTAGATATCTCTCGGCATCGGTACTGAATGCGCCAACTCGGTGGGTTTTCAGTGGTCGTCGTCATTGTTACCTGATTTGTGCCCACTGTGTGTCCTGTAGGGGGGGGTATATGGGGTATATTCGGAAAGCCCTTGAAAAGGCCTATTTGGAACACCTGGGTCTGCATGCTGTACTGACAACATGTTTGAGCTTTTCGTCCTTTTTTGACGGTGCCTGCGTTCTTTGCTGCCTATTTTTGTCAACAGGCAGCTACCATGTCTGCATACAAATTTACACCACGGGCTGTTGCTTCCCCCGATGCACCACAAAAGCCTTTGGTGCGCAAAAGAGCACGCTCAGGGGGTGTGAGGTGGGTGCAGGTGCATGAGCCTGGCAGCCAGGCAAAGAAGCCCCGTACGGCCGGTTCACAGCAACCTGCGTGCACACACCAGGAGCACCAGATTCTGACCACCGCAGAGCACACACCAGGAGCACCAGATTCTGAGCACCGCAGAGGCCGCTTCTTTTGCAAGTCAATTTTGGGATCGTAAATTTCACCCCACGAAGGCTTCACAGCAGGAGTTTCTGGCCACATGCCTTGACATTGATTTGGAGAAAAATGTCAAGCATGCACAGTGGCACAAATGCACCAGAAAGAGGGGGCATCAGACTACTTATTTCATACCGTATCGTGGAGCACGTCGACAAATCTGCAAAACGCAATTTTTGCATTATTTTAAGATTTCGCGCAGAGTTGTCGAAACTGTGGCCAAGGACAAGACAAATGCGGCTGTTGTGACCCCCCTCAGCCCTATGAAAAGTCCACAGAAGAAGGCCATGGACAACACGCGACGTGCTTCAGCAATCAAATTGAGGTTTGAGAAATTTCTGCAGGGTCTCCCACAGGCCGATAACCGCGTCAGTGATGCCAATCGGCCGCATACTGAGACGGTGCATCTGGCCCCAATTGGTGGTCGCCGTGCCTCGCCGTACAATGTGTGGATCTGCTGGCTGCAAAGGAGGAGCCAGATCAGTTTTCGAAGAGGGGAAAAGCGGATTTTAAGCCGCAAATTTCGTTGCAAACAGCCCAGCGAACAATGCGGGCATTCAAATTGCGTGGCGCAAGGTCTGGCTGACCAAACAGCGCAACGTGGACCTCACAACTGATGGTCTGTGGGCCATGCCTCTCAACACAGGGTGGGTGCCAGTCAAGGCACGCAGGCTACAGGATTGGGAAAAACTGAAAAAATATGTTCCAATTCACAAGCAGGGGGATGTGTGCCCCAATGGGGTCCCTGCCCTTGTGGAAGGGGGCAACAATGACGACGATTTGGATTCAGAATAATCAGTGGTCCCTCGAGCATTGCTCCGTCCTGTGCATTGTCCAATTTGAAGCTCTATTTGCTGAAAAATGTGACCACCTACCCCCCCCCCCCCAAACCCATACATTTCTGAAACGGCCTTTTCTCACAGATTTCAAAAAATATACACATAGCCCCCCCCAAAGTGACGAAATTTTGGCGCGTTGGACGAAAAGTTCACAAAACGGAGGAAAAATGCCAAAACCCACCGTGTTGGCGCACAACAAATGAGGCCGAGAGATATGGGGCTTGTTTGAATAAAGGGGGCCGGGAGCAGCACAAATAGGTAGACAACGGAAGGTTGGGATGGACCAACGGCTTGGGGAATCGAGACGCTCGAGACGCTCAGGCTGCCTTCAATTCAAAGCAGGAGAAAAATTCGGGTTGGGTACAGGCGGCAGCAGAACGCAGAGCAGATCCAATGGTAAATCAACAACTGCCTTGAATTTTCACTGTTAGCCACCAGTGCATTTGCTTGCCCATCCTGAAGTTGAGTCTCCCCCGGTGCCGAAGAACGGAAGGAGGACAGACCTGATGCGCTGCTGTTCATCCCAAATGGGGCAGAGGGTGACCTGCTCCCGCAACAGTGCAAGATAGGCATACACGAGGTCCGTCACGCCTCGGACATCCTTTAAACCAGCTTCCGTGACCGTCACTACAATGCGCACCAGCGTGAAATGTTCATACGTCTCGGAATCGGCCATCAGTCTGGTCCCTTTGCCTGAGGACGTGCATACGAGCATGTGCATCAGGCAATGCTGCGTGACCCGTACCTTTGTGTCCGATTACGTTGTGTCTGATGCCCTTTGACTTGGGATGAATCGCGAAGCCGTCAGAACTTGCAACACAGCGAACGGGCCAGTGCACCCTCATAGACCGACCCACCCCCACTTTGAGGACGGAATAGCACAATATGCAATGACATCCTGAGAATTCGTCTGCACACCGCCTCCACCTTGCGCAAGCACGGCCCACGTCAGGGAAAACCACAATCAGACAAGGATCCTGTGCGTGGCAGTGCTGAGGCGCGACCCAAAGGCAAGCCTTGTGGGGTTTGCGCGCCATCGCAGCAGCGTTGGCCAAAACTCACATTAAATCAAACAGTTGCAGCCTCAAGCACAGTGTTGTTGCGGGCAGAACTGACTCTTCAAAGGCATGACCCAGCCCCTCTTTACAAAAGGCTCACCAACATGTCATGTCGCATTCTTGACCACAATCGCGGACGGGGGTCGCTGCGCTGGGACATGGCCGTGCCAGCGCAAACGGGAAAGGCGTAGGCCAGCTGACCCCCTTTCTGAACATGCCTTCAGCACATTTGAAGTTGCCTGAAAATGCCATTCGCGACATTTGAAGTTGAAAGACGCAGCTTGGGTGTAGTCTGCTCTTGTACAGTAAAACAAGGGAATTACAATTTTTTTTGGGGGGGGGCAGGGGCTGACAATGTTGGATGCAAAGGTTCTCTGGCGCAAAGAAAAGAGATTCTTGGAATCCTTGATGCATTCATTGATCTGTGCATGGACAACTTGGACACAGCAAAGGAAAATGGGGCGGGGGGGGGGGGGGGCTTCGGCTCAGCTGCAATGACTTTCAGCCCAAAAATGTGGCCCTTTGAGCTCAAATGCTCTAGCTTGGCATCCCACCCGTTGCTGATTTGTGCTCCACATCACAGCAATGTGTTCGAGTCAACAATGTCAAGTCCACACAATCAGCACCAAGCGGGATGCGGCACCGTAACATTTGTGATTCGATCCAACAAACTCAAATTAATTTGTGGTGATCGACTCCAGGTATTCGATCGAAACCGCCAAAACCACAGACCTTCACCAAATCATTCAGAGGGCCAAAAAAAAAAGGCTCATTGCCCCGGCCTGCAATTTGGTCAAAAATAGTGTCAATGTGGCGTACACGGTGAAGCAAGCGCGTAACTTTTCATGGCTTTCCTACAATGTCAGCACTCTCCTCTAGATATCCCATGCACTCCACAGCACACTCCATTGGGCACACCAGTCGAAACCGCCCTTGGACATCCGGGGCCGGGGCAATGGTGCCCCCCCACCCCCCCGCCCGAGACCCGCCCTTACCCCTCAGAAAGAGCTCTTTTGACTGGACCAAAAGTCAGACACAATGAGAGTGCAGTGAGTGCGACCAAACACACAAGCTCATTGTGACCCAACAGGTCCGTCGGGTTGCGGTTTCTTTACGGGGCCCTGGACAGTCACCCGTTCTTCCCTTCGCGTGCTGTGTCGGGTCAATGCGTTCTGACGTCCGTTGCGGCCGGTGTTTGTGCGGTGGCGCGACCCAGTAGTTCGTGACTGGGATTTTACGGTTGTTGCTGCCCACTCCCCCCGACATTCACCACATCCCTCCTTTTGCACCCCCACCCCCCGCTCCCCTGTTGCAGTGTTCAATTGTTGATAAATTCAGGGGCCTGGCCTGTGCACGCTCGCCCACGTACAATCTTCCATTTGCGATGTTGTGCAGATGGTGCAGCAAAGATTGTGATTAGCAGCAGGACTTCCTGTCAGCTTGCGGAAAGCAATCCAGTATGACGCACCCTTTGTTTCAGACGCCTTCAGTGCCGTGGTGCGTGGGGTACCGAGGGGCTGTGCCGAGGGGCGGTTGGCACACGTGTTACTTGGGCCCAATGAATCAATTGACGGGCACGTCAAGCCCCCCTGACATACTGTCGCCAGCCCCTTCCACACACCCGCCAGACGCAGGGTGCTGCTGAGTGAGCCCCGGGTCTTGCTCTCGAGCAGATACATGAGGTATGGCAGGACTTGGGCACGGTAGTGGGACTTCAAGCCCTGCACTTGCCAGAGGAATTTCACAAACCGCACGGGAACAACCGGGCGCACGAACACCTACAGAACCGCAGTGGCTGCGCAGGAGCCTCGGACAAACGCACAGAATCGAAGCAGACGCAGAGAGCAGAAAGCATACGGCACACGGCACGTTCGTTTCACAGACCATTGCCCCAGCTGCCGCGTGCCAACCAATGACGTTTGAGGACAGGGGCACCGAGGAGGAAAGGAGTAAGCAGTGGAGGTTGCCCGCAAACCAGCAGTGGCAGTTCCAAAAAGCATCGCAGCAGAAATATCTCCGCACGGTAGGAGATACGCTGCACGCCCCTGTGCGATCGTTTCTCACGCCATTGTTGTGTAAACATATGCATATGATGCATGTGACCGTCGTTACCGTTACCGTTCTCCAACCGCAACTTGTCATGCACAAGGCAGTGCCTCTGTGGAACATCCATCGCCAAACCGTGTGTAAAAGCTATCGCACTGTTGGTTGTATGTGCGTAGTTGGTGGTGCCCGACCCCCCCTGTGGAGTACGATTCCGGCCATAATTTAAAACGGCCATAATTAAAAACGCCGGAGGTTTCCGGGAGTTCCGGATTTGGCCATAATTGAAAACGGTCAGCCACTGTTCTACACTTTTTCTGACCAAAGGTGGTTTTTTTCATGAAAGCATTTGGTGTTCCAGCAAATGTCGTTTTGGATTTGAAGGAGAGTGGCAAACGCAAGCAACGCCCCCGCGAGCATGTGGGGCAATCTGTGGCGTCGTTTTCTTGCTCCGTGCAGTGTCCGTATGGGTGGCCACAATTAAAACCGCCATAATTAAAACCGCCATAATTAAAACCGCCAGGGGCGCCGTTTTTAAATTTGACCGCTTTCAATACGACCAGAATAGTAAAAAGGTGGATCGGACTCGTCCGGGAAGCGACGCAGGAAGTTGCATGCAAACGGCAGTCTTGCGCCCAGAGCAGCAACCCCCAATCGTCTCGCCAGCCACTCATGGTATGGTATGGCATGATACGATATGGTACAGTACGGTATGGTATGAGTATGGTATGGTGTGGTATGACGTAGTATGGGTATGGTGGGGTATGGTCATTGCCTTCGTCTCAAGACTCTGCCGCTATAGCCTGGGGAATTGCCGTGCGGGGCTGTTGCAGCAAGGGAGAAACTCCAAAGAGAACAACGTGGGCTCGAGACCTGGTGGTCGGCGAACACGTGACAAGATTGGCCCGTGTCACCCATACATTGCGAACATTTGCAGACACTGGTTGTGTGGGCATGAGAGCTGTCTGGAATTCTTCTCGTGGAAAATGCATGCCTTCCTGCTGCTTGTGCCCCCGGGACTTGAGTAAAATTGTGCTCAAACTCAGATTCAATCCCTCTGAGCACCCCAGTAGCGGTCACGGTAGTGTGCCTGGGCGTGCACGAGGCTCCGCGTGACCATTCTATGGCAAGCACATCGCACACAGCTATGCCACTGGGATCCTCATGGCGCTTCAGGACAGAACGGAAAAGATGCGTGCAAGGAGCCCGATCTTTAACAGCAGACAGGAGAAGCAGGAAAGGCCCCCACCAAACAGCCGACAGGAAGAAAGAAAAGACACACACGGATGGCACCAGTTTCCCAAGACATCCCTGCGGACTGGATATGGGAGAGGTCACCTGGTTCAGCTGTCATAGCACTTACCACACACACGCCAAGGTCCTCATTCGGGCCTGCCAGCACTCAATTGTGCTCGTTGATGACCGCACCTAGTCACACCCTATGCGCACTCCATCATCGGCCCGGCGTCCGGGCGCCGGAGAACGCACCCCAGTACCCGCGATTTTAGCCCTCCGCACCGTCCCAATGCCGTACCCTGATGCCACCGCCTGCAGACCTCACGTCCCAGATACTGCGTAGCAGGATGAAATGGGGGCGGCTCACGCCGAAGAGGTTGCACAGGCCGCCGCTTTAATCCAGCAAACGAATTATTCACCAACGCCTGCAAGAAATGTTTGGACAGGGCAAACAGGTTGGTGAAGGGGGGGGGGGGCATAGGTAAAGCTATAACAAAAAGCACGGCTTGCAGAGGTTCGGTGCACACAGATGGGTTACCGTAGCTCAAGCCGGATAAAAAGTCTGATGCAACTGCTGAAGAGCTCCAATTGGGGAGCAAGGGCACTAGCAGCCGAGCCCTCTGGGCTAGGATCCATAACCAGAGGCGCGGATCCGCACCAGCCCATACTCCTTGCGTTCCGTGGCGTGATGCGGTGCTACATTCCCATGGCGTGCATGGGAACGTATGCATGTCGCGCACCCGTTACGTGCCCTTTCCGTGCCATTACGTGCACATTCCGTACCACATATGAATCCAGCACAGAATGCCACTGACTGTGCGGCTTCAAATAGAGTACTCGACATGATAAAAATCGGCAGTACTACACAGCAAACTTGAAGCAATCCCCCCGCAACAGGCGACCAGGCTGCTACAGCAGCAGTATCTTTCTTCCTTGCTCTGTTTCAAAAATTGTATGCACTCAACGTTTCCCTGGGTAAAAACAATCGCCAACAGAATCCCAGAGCACTTTCAGGGCTGCTGCACAGAAGCCATGTGAACATGCAACCATACAGCTGCAGAGGTCCAAGCGTACCACCGCATTACAGCACAGGTAGCAGAGGAAAGCTGGGGGCAGTGAGTGATCTCTTCCGTGCTCCCTGTATCCCTCTTCCGTAATCACCCAAAGGCAAGCACTTGCAGACCTCGAGCTCCTCGAGAGGCTGCGACCCCACAACCATCAGCCGAAGCCTTTTGGTAGTATAATATTCATTGAAGAACCGCTTCACCTGCGCTCCAATATCCTGCAGACAGAAGGAGACGGGAATCCGCTCAACCAAAATTCCAGGAAACGTCTGATGTCAAGAAAGCCTTTTCCAATCCCCGGAGCAGGTGGTGGAGCAATCAATTCAACATGCGTGTTCCACTTGCATACCAGGCCGGCTTTTCGAGCGAAACACAAACTGCAAACCATGCAACTGCAAAGAATCAACGCGGTGAATAAGGCCTAAACGTGAGACCACCCCATTCGCCGCTATGCTGCACATGCTTCTTCGGGGGCTTTATCTACAAGACTGGCAAGACCAGCTATGTTGTTGATTGGTCATAAAACGTGGTCGTAACCTCAGTGGCAGAGGGTTAGAAGTGCAGGCACTCCTTCCGCGATGTCTTCTGCACTTCAGGTTGCAGCCCCTTTTCTAATCACTGTTACCTTCAGTGGAGGGCAGGGAAGGACACCCAGACATGGGACCGGAAATAGGGAGGGAAACTTCGGAACTGTCAGTCGAAGACGCCATGGAGCATGTTGCGTGACCATCGTCATCAAATACTACAAGCCGTAAGGCCTGCAGTTGTTGCGCTGCCGGGCTTATACAAAGTATCTGAGAAAGGACTGGTGGAGTAAAAAAGCTGCACTGAGGGGGCGGGGGACCCTAGACATGACAGAATCAAGCTGGGGCACGCGGGGTTTGTCTCCCCTGTCCAGGCCTGTGCTTGAGGGGCGTGCTGTGCAGAGGAGGGGCGGTGTCTGAGACCCCAAAACGCGTGTACCAAAATTGGCCCAAATAAATTTGATTGCCTTGGGGAAAGAGGGATGGGGAGCAGGGGGCAATGTCACTGAACAGCCTGCAAACGGCAATCTCGGAGGTTTCGAGGGGCCCATGGCCCTGGCTACATGGGCCTGGCAGCTGCGATGTGGAGCCCCATGGGTGCCAGAGTACCCGCATTGCCACCAAATGATGACCCAAACCCTTTCCAAAGCCAGCGGAAGCTTTCCGAAAGGTCAAACTTTCAAAATTGAACAATCCCCCAACCCCCCCTCCCCCCATCACCGAAAAAAAGTGGGTACTTGGTTTGGGGGGGTTGGCAGGGCCAAAATTCAAAAAAAAATTTGGGGGATAATTTTGTCTTTTAAAATGATGAATTGACCCTACTGAAAAAAATTTATGATTTAACCCCTTGGGGTATGCTATGCGAATACCCCCCAAAAGGGCCCATGTGCACTTCTCGTGCCTGCGCTTGATCAAATAACCTCTTTGAGGTCAAAAATGAGCGCAACAAAATCGAAAATCTGCCCCCCCCCCAAAAAAAGAAGGTACGCAGCTTCGGAGGATCTGAGGGCTCAAAATCAGAAATTGGGTGCGTTTCGGGGATCATTTGGTCTCCCCAAAATGATTTTACAAGGGGTCAAACATCCAATTCCATATATTGGGGAATGTTCCCGAAAATGCCCACCAAAAGGAGGGGGTATATGGCTCTCACACCTGCGCTTGATCAAACAACCCTCTTCGTCATTTGTCCTCTGGTAAATTTCTTTTTCTTTTTTTTACCCATTATAACAATTTTGGTGAGAGGGAGAGGGGTGTCTGGAGTGGGGTGCCATAAAAGCTGAGTGAGTATGCCGGTTGGTACTTCCAGGTGTACATACTTGTGGACCTTCTGAGGAGGGTATCCTCCGCGTGGATAGGTGGGTTGATCGTCCACCCATTGCTTCAAAAATTGCGAGAGGGGGAGCGGTGGTGGTGGTAGGGGGGGGGCTGGGGACAGCATCCATGGCAAAAAAATATTCCAACTCAGGCCTGCCCTTGCGTCCGGGGGTGTGCAGGCAATACCGTGCGATTTAGCGTATCCAGATTCCCAGTGGAGAAGGTGCTGTAGGGGCTGTCTGGGTTGGCAATGGCCTTCTCCACATGCCACAACCGGCGTGACACGTCGTTGCGTTTCTGCATGTACTCCGCGTGGACGTTGTGCATCTCGCCCTCGATGTGGGTTTCGTTCAGAATAGGGGCAATGAAGAACTAAAATGGGACGCGTGCAGACGGAGGTGCGCGATGTTTCGAGGGACTGAGGCTGCGGTGGGCTATCGCTGTGGCGTGCTGGTTCGCAACATGGGGCTAGGGATGTGCTTATCCAGGGGTGGGCGGGGGGGCGGGGGGTTGATCTGGCGGACCGCCATGCCCCCCAGGCCACTCACCCAAAAATTTCGTCTGGGGAAAAATGCAATTTTGAATAGAGATCCAAAAATGAGAGGCTTATTTTGGGTACACAGACTTTTTCCCGCCCTCATACCCCCGTCCCGTCAAACACTAAGCACAACTCTGCATGGGGCCGAGGCGGTGTTGGTGCAGATGTAGCTCTTGGGTGTGGTTTTGCTTATGGGAGTGGGCCGTTCCAGGGGAGTGTGCGGATATCCCACGCCCATACTCCATCGCAACAACCTGAGCTCCACAACCACAACCACCACAACATAAACGCACCGCAACACAGGGCAGCACAACACTTCCCTAACTTCAGAAACCCAACACATGTGAGATATACCTGCGCTAAGCGATCGAGGGCGCCGGGCAGACTTAGCGATGGGATGCTGAACCAATACATGCTCATGTCTGCCTGTGTGACCCTGCACATCAGAAGCAATGGGCAAAGACGATGCGGGGTACACGACTGGGCAACGCACAGCAGACGACAACTGCCCAACAGCGACGACTCCCAATTTATCGGAAATGAAATCAGACTTCAGGCAGCATCTCTGCCAATGAAACCAAATAATTGGACGGTATTGACCCCATTGATAACATTATCATAAATGCAAATGCTGCAGCGTCAGCGTAATACTCTTGATTTTCGATGCAACGGGTGCTCTTCTTCGACAAATGGATTGCAGTGCCGCTCGAGCCACGGTTCATGATCCCGAGACTGCGATTGTATTTGGGCATGCGGAGTATGAGGACTCCTCAAGAGGGGATATGACGCTGCATGGGCAAAGGCATCTGGCAGGCATTCCTACGGCGCCACGTTCTTCTAGCCCCATTCCCCGGCTGTTGTGCAACCCTGAGTCACGACTTGAGTCGTGGGGAGCAGGGTATTACTGCAGAGCAGAGCAGGCGACGGCACAGCACCAGAATTCCGTGCAACCCCCCGCCCCATGCTGTTCTGGGCCGCCCGGCCCAGTCTGGTCCAGCCCAAGTGTGTCAGTGCAGGGGTTGTTGTGGGGCGCGGCGTATCGCTTTGGTCCAATCTGCTGCACTGGCGTGCGGTGCGCTTCAACGCTGTGTGCTGTTGTGGTATTGGGTGCAGCCGTATCTTGCAGAGTGCTGCAGCAATGGATGTGGGTAGGCACGCATAGATGCGCATAGGGGCACCGGCCCGCACAGCCGTGACGCTGGTACCCAAAGATGTGATTTCCGTGGGAGTACTCCGATCCGACGTGGTACCGTCGCCCAATTGACCACAATCGTTCCGTCCACACGTGCACAGCCGTCCACCACAGCAACCAAATAGTGAAAGGGCGGCGCACATCAGCATTAGCCCTCCTCCTGCGTGAAGGAGAAAAAGTACACCGCAACCCACACGCAGTCATACCCATTTCTCTTGCCGCCATGTGTAGACAAATGCCGCAGAAAATCCCGTGGATCCGGATACTTCTGCGACCCCATGAACAACATGTGCTCCAACAAATGGGGCAGCCCAGGCACGTCCGGAGGGCAGTCCATTGCACCAACGTCCACAGACACGGCGGCAGCCGCGATGTCCGTTGCAACGTCCGACACGAGCAGCACCGGGAGACCGTTGGATAAATTGTAGTACGTGTAGTTCCGGTTGTCGAAGGGGCTCTGCAGTACTTTGGGGCGGTTTGGGTGTGTTGGTGGGACTTGGGCACGCGGAGGCACTGGGATGTGCAGGGGGGACAGGGAGTGGCTCGCAGGTGTGGGCCGGGCGCGACCACTTGGGGCTGCCGGGACGTGAGGTGTGAGGGGGGCGGGCAGCTCATTTGCGTTGTGGTTGGTGCTCTTGTTGGCGCCGGTATCGTGGGCGCTCATGTTGTGGGTACTGATGTTGTCGGCGCTGATCCCGTGGGCAGTGGTGTTGTGCGCACTGGCGTTGTCGGCGCTCCTGGAACGTGGGCTGTTGCTGGGACTGGGACTGGGACTGGGACTGGGACTTGGACTTGGACTTGGGCTGGGATAAGCACTGGAACTGGGACTTGGGCTGGGATGGGCGCTGTTGCTGGGACTTGGGCTATCACTGGAACGTGGGCCGGTGCTGATGTTGTAGATGGTGACATTGGGGGAATGTGCGTCCTCAGGGACCACCTGAGGCTCAAAAAAATGCTTCGAAAGTCCAGGACACGCCAAACGGGGGAAGAAGGCGCGGTAATCCTGGCTCACAGGGCCGCATCCCGTCATGCACTGTTGTTGTTCGGGAGGGGGGAGCCGCTTCGAGGAGTCTCTTTGTTGTTCCGAACCGCAACATATAGCACAGCCCCTTCCCTTTGTTTACTTGTGGCCTGCAGTCCGGAGGGTTGTCTGGGGCCCCTAACGTCCGCGGCGGTCCTTTGCTGAAAAGCACTGAAACAAATTGCCGATGCAACATCAGTGTTCGCAAAAGTGTTCTGCAATCCATCGCTGAGAGGGCAATGGATGGACATCTGACCGGGGTCAACCGAAGAGACATGAGGTCACCAGGACACTCTGAGTTTGCGGCGTTTTCCTGGCGTACGTGCAGTGGGTAATAGTTCTGTGTCAGGGCGGGACCATGCCCTTGCTCCTCTTCAGAAGGAGCAGCAGGCGCTGCCATGGCCTATTAATGAACGTGCTGTCCTGCATGACGCGTGTGGCTGGGGGGTCCGGGGGGGGCTTGGGTATGTGGGGAGGAGCACGCCGAAGAGGAGACCGGCCCTAGTCTGATTGCATTCTGACTGTACTCAGAAAAGCGGTTGACATCCCCTCTCGCCCTCTCGGCTGCATGCGTGCCACCCGAACATACCACCGGAGATGTCGGCGGCGCACGTGCGCGGAGGGGAATCAGAAGGATGATGAGGCCGATCACGCACAAAAAGCCAATCACTCCCGCAGCCGCAAGCCAGCCCCTGATGACATGAAGGGCGTGGGCCAATGTAGAAATTACCCCCCCCCCCCCGAACGCGCCATGGGTCCCCCCCATCCCCGGGAGGAACGGTCAACAAATGCCGCCCCCCCGACCCTTTGGGGGGGGGGGGTATGCGCGAGGATCCAAACCTGACCTTTCCACTACGCATTGCGACTGGAGGAAAATTACTCCTCGGTGCCTTTGGTGCCATGGACTTTTGGGGCAACTGACGGCACACACCTCCGGGGGGGCGTGCCATAAAGGCTGAGTCAGTAAGCCGGTTGGTACTTCCGGGTGTACGTGCGTGTTTGCCTTTTGAGGAGGGAACCCTCCACTCGTGGATATGTGGGTTGGCCGTTGGGTTTGGGGTGAATAGGGCGGAGTCAAAAAACTGTGAGAGGTGGGCAGCCTGTTGGGCCACCTAACAGCCGGGGGAAAAAATTATTTTTACTGAGTGAGAGTGGGGCAGTTGTCCCGCTGCTCACAAGTGCTGCTTCAGCCCCTTGGCGTCCCTCCCATGCACCAGCATCCACACAAAGCATTTCCCAAGTCTGTGAAGTTTGAAGGGTTGGGGGGCTGTGCAAAAAAGGCGACGGGATCTTGGGATCCCGGTTTGTACGGCCTTTGTACTCGCCCTAAGCCTTTGAGCGAAATGCGTCATACGGAAAATGGGGACAATGGTTGAAAGGATTCAACCTGTCAGCCCGGCGAATTTCTTGTACAACATGGTTAATAATTTGCGAACACCAACGCCAAGCCGCCTCAGAACACCCTTTGGTGCCTGACACGAAAGCACCGGTTTATGCGGGTGGGTATCCTCAACCGGAAAGGGGCCACTCCATATTTCCAATTGGAAAGGGGCTGGTCCATATCCTCAACCGGAAAGGGGCCAATCCATATTCCCAACCGAAAAGGGGCCAATCCATATTTCCAACTGCAAAGGGGCCAGTCCACCTCTTCACCGAGAAAGGGGCTGGTTCATATCCCCAACCGGAAAGGGGCCCATCCATATTTCCAACTAGAAAGGGGCCAGTCCACATTTCCAACTAGAAAGGGGCCAGTCCATATCCCCAACTAGAAAGAGACCAGTCCACATTTCCAACTAATTTCCAACTAGAAAGGGGCTGCTTCATATCCCCAACCAAGCCTTTTTTGTTGTACGGGGGGGGGGGGGGTGAAATCTTGGAGGAGGTAGGCACTTTTTCAGGGCAGGCACTGGTTTTGTCCTACCCCTACCCTAGGGGGGGGGGGGGGCAGGCAAGGAGGCAAGCACCCACTCACCATCTTGTCCACAGTACCTACCCAATATCAAACCACACGCAATGCATCAAATCGTGAAGGGCTCACCACTGCTTGCTGAAGACATGCATGTTACTCACTCACTGTCGCTGGAGCCGTAGCAGTCAGAAATTGAGGAAGAATCACCACTAGACTCTCCCTCACACACAACCACATCCCTCTTCCTTTTAGCTCCAACCACTTCTTGTGTTGTCTTGCGCTTATGGGAAGCATGCTTGCCGCCCCGACCAGCCTGTTTGGACCATGTTCCAAATATTCAACCTTCATGTCCCAATGCTGCCATACCCTGGAATTGAACCAGAGACACAGTACTTGCAAGGGCAGTGTCCCACCACTGGGGTACTGACCACCTCTGACAACATCTAGCTCAGGGGTGGAATAGATATTTCAGTTTGAATTCCCCCCCCACACACAAAATCTCAGCCTGGCCCAGCATTTTGCATCTGTTGCCTTAATTACCCTAGCGCCCTGGATTCAAACCCAGGACTTCTAGGTTGCAGGTGTAATATAGTACCGCTAGGGTACTGAACAGATTTGGCAACCCGATGCTCAGGGGCGACATGAATATTTTGGTTACAAATGTTTTTCCCAAAAAAATCCCAACCCACTCTTGGCCTACCCCCACCTGGGGGGGGGAGGGTGATTCCGCTAGAGGCACCCAGAATTTCAAAAAAGGCAGGCGGCCCCCCCCCCCCCCCCCCGGGGGAGGGTATCCAGGCCACTAAAAAAAGGCTTGTCCCCAACCGGAAAGGGGTGAGTCCATATACCCAACCAGAAAGGGGCCAGTCCATATTTTCAACTAGAAAGGGGCTGGTCCATATCCCCGAATGGAAAGGGGCCATGCAAAAAGCGCGGATTAGGGCTCCGTATCAAAAGTGGGCCATAAAGATGCCTGGTGCATGCCCGGCGCACTGACGCTCCCCCTAAGACTGGAGTCAAGGTGCAAGAGGGGCAGATTGGCATGACAACGTGTCGCCATGTCAAAGCAATGTTCTCATGACCCATTTTCGTGCCACATTTGTAGTCATGAGAGCAGTGAACGGACAGGCAGAGCCCCACTCAAAGGCGAGGTGGGTTTGGGGGGGGCGCCTGACCTGTAGCGCTTGCATCCCCATTCATCAAGCTCATCAGGTGGTCTGTCGTCCTGCTGCGGAACCGTCTGCTGCTCCTCATCACCAGGTGCCGCGTCATCACTGGGTGCCGCGTGATCGCCATCTTCAGCGCAGGGCTCCGACGGAGAATCAGAGGGTTCCTTGTTCAATTGCTCTTTATCCCCCCGTCCACCTGCGGGACTATCAGGAGCCGCTGGCAACTCAGGATGCAGTTCGACTTCAGCCATCAGAGAGGCTCTGCAAAGGAACAGCAGGGAAGGAAATCATACGTGAAATCATATGAAGGAGCTATAGTTCATGGGCTAGGTACCTGCCATGTTGCGGGACCCCTCACATGTGAGAAGTTGCTGTGCTGATGGCGAGTACCGTGCCTGTATGACAAGAGGCTCCCTCAAACGTTTAGGTTTGCTCACGGAACATTTGCCCATATCCCACAATGGCCCCTGGATGACGAGCGCCTGTCTCTTCCTGTGTCATGCTGTACACCATACTGGAATGGGCGGGGTGTGGTACCGGCACCTACCCTTGGGCCACTCCTGCAAAGGAACAGCAGGGCTTGGGATGAGCAAAAAGGGCAAGGGCATACAGGGCAGGCGGGGGATTTAGTGCTCACCTTGTTTGGCAGGGATAACTTCGACTGTGGGAAAAGTAGCACTGGGTCCAAAGTCTTATGCAAGCCTCAAATGCCACCCTCTAGTAGGGGCCTCCTTGCCCTGGAAATTGTGGTGACTTGGTGAGGTAATTTTTGCAGCCAAATTTAATAAACCACTTGTCCCACGCCAAATAGACCCTGCACCAAGACCCCTCCCCCCTGTATCTTACCGACCTCCCCTTCCCACCTCTCTGCTCATATCCTCGACCAAATGGGACACACCGCTCAGACGGTCACCACGGTCCACATCAACCGCCAACGCATGATGCTGGCAGCTCTCTGACAGACCCTCTGTGCGCCGGCCAACACCCCAGCGATGCACATCCAGTCCCCCCAACCCCGGCCATACCCTGCGACGCACAATCCTGCACCGCCGCCATCAGTGACCTCAGGGGGCAACGAGAGGGGGGGGTGCTGGCCGATCCTAAATCGGACACATTTTTCTCAGGAGACAAGTCACTGCAGGGGCCCAGAATTTGAGGCCGACGTGCAGTGGACGAACATTGGTTGGCGTCAGCGCTGATGGCTTACCGAATATACCCCACATCCCACCTCTGGGACACTCAGTGGACACAAATGAGGCAACATTGGCACCAACCCCTGAAAACGCACAAAGTTGGCACAAACAGCGTACACCGAGAGATATCTTGTCGATGAATCATGTTCACAGCAGTGTACAGACTACCCCCTTGACTAAACAACACTGGAGCTTTGTTTTCTGTCAAATTTTTGGGCTCAGAGGGCGGGTTTTCGTCTTGTGCCTTTTGTTGTAGTGCCCACCTCGATTTTCACATCAATATCTCTGATGACCAGTCAGAATGATGATGATTGGGCGTACAGCTGCTTCGGAGGCAGGCAGGCAGAGCCAGTTGAGCAGTTCTTTGGCTGTGCAAACAGTTGGTTGGGCAAGCAAACTCTGCAGTGACGTAAACAGTCAGTCAGCTCATCGAGCTACACGGTTGTCGGTCACATGTCACAATGTGTTATTTGGTGCCAAAGGAAAATGATCCAGGCCATTGGGATGAAGTGCACCCTCCCGTTTGTTCAAGCTATCCGTAGTCTGAGCCTAAATGCCGGGAGGGAGCATGTTTGGCACCCAATTGAGTTTGGTGCCGTTAGAATGGATGCAGAGAAGTCTCGCTAGAACCCTTTTTTCATCGAGACCATGTCGCGTGAAGACTTGTAAAAAATCAAAAAAAGTGGCAAAACGCACAAAATTGGCACATTCTGAATGAGGCGCAGAGATATGGTGCATTATTCTGAAACCGGGGGGGGGGGGGGAGATTACCTTCCCTCACACAAGGTTTGGCCATCAAGCAACTTTCAAGGAAGCAAACAGCACAAAACGCGACATCTCCGATTGCTAGAAAAAAAATGCACCGCGAAAAGCCATGCGAAAAGTGACGAAAATAACGCCTAGTGCTCCTTGCACATAGGGTGCTTGGACAAAGGGGGGGGGGGGCAGTTCCGATTCGCACGTTGTAGAAATGGGAGTGGCACATGCAGAGATTTTTTCTTTTGCTTAGTACCTCACCCAGCTTGGCTCTCTTCTGAGCTGCGCCCCACAACATGCTACAGCTTGTCTGACGGTGCAAGGTCCCATGCCACCGCTGTATGGCGGCCAGCCATAACCATCGAGAACCATATGCTTGTTTGTTCTCCTGAAGCCATTCTCGAAAGGGGGCTGTTTCGACAGCTGGCTGATATCTGATTATACCGTACCTTGCTGCTCTTCTATGACTGTTACCTTCAGGCAAATACCGAGGGACCACCAACAGTTGGCCGGATAACAAACATCATGTTGCTGGGCACTAAATTGCCCAGACAAGTAGTCCCCAGATCCCCCTCTGGGGTGTATGATGCTCGCACACATCTCTGCTGTGTCGAGAAGTTGAGGCGTTAATTTGGGCTTGAACACCACGAAATGTGCAAAAAGGGCCCAAAAATGGCCTAATCTGTGCTGCTCGTCCGAAACCAACTTTGCCATAAGTCGGATTATACTGTCAGCATGGTACCCTCCTGGTCTTGACTCAAAATGTGGATTCGGATAAATCACATTTGAAGAATGTCTACTCGTGGGACCCACCACCCAGACCCAGGAGCCGGATCCCCCCTGCCCCCCTGCCCCCTGCAACAGCTCTTATACCACGAATCCGCAGCGCATGCCAACTAGTCTTATGTCTTGTAACAGGCGAACACTATGCACATGACGCACTGCCATTGGAAGCTTAGAGCGCACATGGGGGCGCCGCATGGTGAGGGTAGTTTTGCTTCAATTTACACTGTCAAGGAACCAACCAGACATGCGAAAAATTGCATGCACGTTGATCTACCGACACCTTTGCGCTCTGCAAAAAAGAGAACCACACACATTTATTCTGAATCATCATTGTCATTTGCATTGCCCTTTTCAGGCAGGGCTGAGACCCCATTGGGATAAACGTCGCCCTGTTTGTGGACAGGGGCCTATTTCTTCAATTTTTCCCAATCCTGCAGCCTGCGTTCCTTCACTGGCACCCACTGTGTTAAGAGGCATAGCCCACAGGCTATCAGCAGTGAGGTCCACGTTTCGTTGTTTGCTCAACCGGACCTTGCGCCATGGAATTGCCTCACTGTACCCTGATTTCAACCATACACACCCAATACATAGCCAGGATGGGGCTGCAGGTTCACAGGGTCGGGTGTGTTCACAGGCTTTTGTGGTGCATCAGGGGAGGCAACAGCACGGGGCATGAATTTGTATGAAGACATCGTAGCTGCCTTTCGACAAAGCGAGGCAACAAGCAACACAGGCACCGTCCAAAATGGACGAAAATCTGAAACATATCACCAGTACAGCATGCAAACCTGGGTGCTCCGGCTGAGGCAGAGGCAGAGCACCAATTCAATGGCAAACGGCAAACAGAGGGATAGTAAATGTATAACCTCCTTCTGTGTACATGCAATTACTAATTCCCCGTTCCGAGATAATTCCCCAATGCGCGCCACAGAGCACCCTGCAACTGACACGAGCACTGCTGGGTAAGAGATTCCTTTGCGGACTTGTGCACTGTGTAGAGAGTGAATGTGCAAAACCCAGATGGAATAGGTCGTGTCTGCAATGGTTAGACTTTGGGGTCGGGAGGAAATTGAATGTTGGTGAAGTCAACTGTCAATTGGTCAGCTCTGCAGGGTGCAGCTTTAGAAAGGTTAGCTTGTGGCGTTCACTCTGGGTCTATGGAATCGGCGTGCATGAGCCAGCTTTGTTGGACATCATCTGTCCAGCTCTAGCGCCCAACAGAGGCTGCAAGCAACTAGATGTTTTACAGTCTCCCTGATCAGGTACCTATCTTAACAGGCGTTTTTGCAATGGCAAGGGATGTACAAAGCAGATACTCCTTCCCAAGTACGGGCACCTGTCCTCCATCTATGCAGAAAGCTAGTGCACTTTGACTGTTGCTGCATACAACGGAATAACACAAAGCAGTATATAAATGACTCATACGATTTTGGCGCCGGCACTTGAAATCAGGCCCATGTAGCCGCTGCTCCAACCCATGTGTGCGTGCATACATATGGCCCCATGGAGGGGGCAGCAGGGGCATGGGTGCATAAATGGAGGGATATGTGTGCACAGACGGCAAGGTATGTATACACACGGGGCGTGCGGGCCTCTGGTTTAATCTACAATCTCTGTTGCCTTGCATGCAATTTCACGGCCACCTGGAGCGAGCATAGCAAGCAAGGAGGTCTCTTAAGCAACGCCAGCGCAGAAATCACATGGGCCCCCATGAGGGGTAAATGTGCATACATGGGGGGATGTGGCTGCATATGCTGTGCAATCTGCAGCCTAACCTTGAATCCCACCTTGTTGTTCACCCAGCCTTGCCACTGTCTCGGACCGGCCAAATGCCTTTGCAATGCGCCTGGCCTGTACAAAATAGGGGTGGTCGGATGGGGTCAAGGGGGGGCACAGAGGTCTGATTTCAAGTGCAGGGGCCAAAAAATGATTTATGCCATATCTACATAATCAGGACAGCACATCCATGGGGTGCGAACTGGAATTGCCATCGTCTCAACAGCAACTCATGAAACAGACCTATTGAGGCTCAATGCGCATGGTGCTGAACATTGAGGGTATAACGGGACTTTTCATTTTCTACCTGTCTTTGACCCATTTTGGGTTCCAAAATGCCCCATATTCAAGGTATTTTGGAACTTTGCCAACAGCACACGGACCAAAATTGTGCCTCCATGGTTTAAAACCAATTTTGTCATCTTGGGTGATCCTTGATCAGTTTTAGGGGAAGTTATTTTTCACCATTCTTTGACCTTGCATGACCCCGGCAACCCTGCCCTTACCTCTAGGGGCCTCATGGTGGTGAATGATGATGAGTCATGGTGTTTGAAAATGGCATTATTAGGCCGTCACTTGCTACTCTTTGGTCCGTTTGTGTCCAGTCCCCCAATGCCTTGAAAAGGGCACTGAAAATGGGAGGAAACTGACTTTTTCTGAAAGGGTTCAAAGACAGCAAAAATGGTGCTCTTGTGCCATGAGAACCCGATCTGTGGACTTCTATGTCCCCCCAAAGGCCCCAAAATAAGGTCCGAATGGCGGCCTTCAAGGCAGTCTAAAGCAGCCAAACCCCGAAAAATTCTTCATTTTTGGGTCACTTCACGTGTTTTTGGCAAAAACATGGGGTGCAAGAGTGCCAATCGGGTGAAGTAGGTGGTTATAAGTTAAGGCCAAGGTTATAAGTCTTTTTTCCATCCTTGGCAATGGTTTCCTAATGTATGGCCCTCCATGCAAAACTGTTCAAAAATGGCATTTTTTTTTGCAATTTTTGGCAGATTTTGAAACCTGGGTCCGTCCGCGGCTGCTACTGTTGAGTTTCTTGCTCAAACTTTGTAGGATTGTACTTCATACTCATAGTCATTCCACAAAATTTCACTGGGATTGGAACCATTCGGATAGAGTTCCGAGTTTTCTGCCATTTTGCGTGCAGTGCTTGCTTGCTTGCTACTGTTGCTGAAAGGGGTAGCTCTGCCCCCAAAAGGGTGATAAAACCTTGCTGGTTCCACCAGCATGGTTAATAGAAAGCCTAATCAGCCCCACGTGCCCATCTTGTTGTTCAGTTGCGGTAACTCAGCTCTGTACCTCTGTGCATCAACTCTGCAGGAGTGTTTGCACAGCGCGCACCCAGCTTGCCTGTAACCCAACCTAAATCCGGGTCATTGGTTATTTGGTTTGTGGGTTTAGGAAACTGCTTCAAATATCAATAGGCCCCTCCAAATGAACAAAGTGCAAAGCAGCGCCGACACAATGGTCGGTGGACATCACCAGAACATCACCAGAACGGATTCACAGAGACTTCAGAGTGCCCAGGCAAAATTGCCCCCATTTTGCCCAGTCCCCCATAGTTTCCCTCATCCCGACCCATTTTCCTGCTCCGTCCATGTTTAATGACGAGGGAGGGATACGGTCCGCCACGCCCCTTGACGCGCGCTCGACAAACCAACACTCCCTCACTGTACATTGACGCTGTCGGGGTTCCTCAGGATGGATTTAACAGCAACAGACACTGTGGCGATTGACAACGGCAGCTCGGCAGCTGGGAGATAAGCGACGGCTTTTGGAAAATAACTATGACGGTTTTTTAGCCATGATCTTTCACAGAACACAGAAAGAGAAACCATGTCAGGCAGCTCTACGGGCGTTACTGGAATTGTTAGTCACTTCCTCCCGGATGGGGCTCGTGGGCATCGTTGGGGCAGAACTGGTCCGGAACCGTCAAAACTACGGCCTGCGAGCACGTTTGTAGGCGGGTCGCAAGATGCATATCTGCTGGGCCCAAGCCCGAAAGCTAGAAATGCACTCGGGAGGTATCTGCCCAACTGCAACCCACCGACAAAAGGACTTGGGGTGCAACATAGCGCAGCACCGAACCGGTCGGTATGCGACTCATGACGTAGTACACAGCAGCATGAGGGCATTGGGCAGTATCTTGCACGATCCGAGCGCAAACACGCACACAAAACAACTTTGCAGCGTCCCTTGCTGCCACATCCCAACCCCTGTCTGGGCACACATCGGGTCTCCTCGGCGCTAGACTCGCACTCATGCACACCCCCTGCCCAGGCGATGGTTGGGAAGATCTGGTATCCCCAGAGGAGTGGCCTAATTGAGACTCACCGGGTAACAACAAATTTGTGCCTCAAAATGCTGATTTGCCGCTGGAGCCGTGGGGCAGATGGTGTGAGCTGGACCACTTGTGCTTGTGAGCTGTGCTTCTTACCCTCAACGGAAAGCGGCGAAATGAATACTTCGAGCTGATTGAAACTTGGCATCTGGACTGCAGCACCACCGCCCCCATGGTGCCCACCTCCCTGGCAGCATTAGCAGAGATTCACATGCAGGCTTCACAACTGCGCCCCCCCCCCCCTAATAAAAAAAGCGCAAGGCCCCTACAAGTGTGGGCAAATCATCGGGACCCCTGCCAAAAAGGGAGACCCCTTGCGGATTCCAAAGCAGTTGTGGGAGCCGCGCTTGACGTCGTGGACATCATCCCAATAGGGCCCGTACAGTTTGTGTAGTCCCGCGTGCGCGACTTTGAAGACGTAGAAGCCCAGGCCGTCAAGGAAGTCGATCGCCGGCTTCAGCGAGTGGGGCATGTGCCGTGAGCATTCAAACCATAAGAAATGGGTGAGTGCCAAGGTGCGCTCGGCCCCCAGGAGCACTGCAAAATCGAGACCACGGGCAGAAACCTGTGAGACAGCGATGCAACGGACGTTGCGGCTGCGGTGCGGTAACCAAGACCTAACCCACAGCCTTACAGCCCACGGACGACACATACCCACGAGGCATCCCAGTGCGCACCTGCAACCCATGCCCACAACCCTTGTCCACATCCCATATCCACACCCCACACCCACAACCCATGCCCACACCCACGCCCACGCCCTCTCTCAAAAATTACAGCTGGGGCCATAGTCAGTGCATGGGGCGCGGGCTACGGCTTCCGACAGGTGTAGAGCGAGGGCCAGGGCTTAACATATGCCAGATATATGATATCAATGCACAGAAGCTGTATTGGCACCACTGTGCCCTTGTGGGTGTTATGGAATTCATAATATACCACGGGTGAGCGGGAGAAGTACCCCCCCCCCCCCCTTGTATAAGCTACACCAATGTACGGAATTATTACGGTCCCTACGCCCACTGTAGCTTGGACAAGGGCGTAGCTTGCGCGAAACACATACAACTACCGACACAAACGTGCGTGCGCGCATGGTATGGGTGCACCTTGACCTCTGCCCACATTTCCAAGTGTATGCAAACACAATACAGCCTTGGGAACATGAAAATTTCAGGTTCACACCCATGTTGGCACAAGCAATGAAGAATGCGAAGCCTAGAAATGTTCGGCTTGGAAACCCTTCTTGCGACCACACACCACGCGGAACAATGGCACATGCTCACCACTTGAAGATGCCTTTTGCTGAGGCTTAGGGGCTGGTTTGGGCTCGGACAACTTCAAATTCTTGGGAATTAATTTGCCTTGCATGTGGCATGTTGCATGTGTCCATGGCTCCATGTAATTGGCAAGTGTGACGACAAACCCATGTCTTATGTGGCCGCACTACATTTTGTACGTAATTAAAATTACGTGCACAATTATTACGGTCCCTACGCCTACTGTAGCTTGGACAAGGGCGTAGCTTATACAAGCGGGGGGGGGGTATATGGCCGTCATTGGCCGCTCATATTGAAACACCATCGGCGGTCTTGCGTACCATACCAGACCTTCGCAAGGGCATCATGTTCGTGAGCGTGCGGAGCACGTCTGCATTGTTCGGGTTTGATACATCGGGCGCACTGCAAAACATCGCGCGCGCCCCGTCGCCGACTCTACTCGCCTTAGCCACTGGGTGTACTGGTTCAAGATCAAGATATTTACTGTTCTTATTGTTATGGATACGGTTTTTTTTGACATGGGTCTTTGGTCTGGGTTGCAGGCCCGGGAGGATTCTAGGCATGTGTTGCCGTTCCGTCTCCGGGGGTTGAAGGTCCTCTCTGACTACAACACTTTGAGATTATTACCAAAACGGTTTTGAAGTCCTATTATATGTATGTCTGATGACTATTTAGTTTGCGTGACGGAATATTATTTGGCATGTCATCACCAGTTCTTACTGAGCACCCATCAGTAATCTGCACCGAGTACGCAGTGCCTTTTTGATTGTTAGAAAAATTGAATTACGAATGTTATTGGTTCATGTTTAGTCTGTATCACACTGTCTTTGCCATTGTTCAGTTGAATTGATGTAAGCCGTGGTGTGGATTGTTTTGTGTTAGGTGGCATTTTTTTTTAACTCGGTTGCTTTATTCTGTGCATAGCAGGTATCTCCCCCCCCTACGCAGGACCATGATGGTAATGCTTACACCTGACACCGTGGCCCTTCCGTTGACATGATTCTGTCCAAGCAAGGGCTTTGCTGTTGTGGTGCCCATCACGTGGCCGTCTCTGGGTGGGTTTGGACCATGTCGCCGTGGTCTGCCCGGGCGTTCTTAGGCCTGGACACTGCTGGTGTTGGTGTGCCTGGCGTGTCTGCAGATGCAAGCGTATGCCCCTTTCGATTCCCCTGTGGCACAACCCTTACAATATAATACCCCCCAAATGTCGTTGGTGTCCGGGTCCAACACGAGATTCCCACGGATGCCCGTACACTACAGCCCCGTCCTGTGTACGGCTGTGCGTTTCCGGACTTGCTGCGTATTCCCGCAGCTCACTTCCCCTTTTCCATCCATTTGTTTCTGCTGGTGTTGGTGTCGCGTGCTGCGTCGTCACCGACCCCAACGGCGACAACGATCACAATCATAACCATACCCACAGCCGAAACCAGAACCACGGTCACAACAACAACCATAACCACAAAACCATAACAACAAAGCCACAATCACAATCACAATCACACCCACACCCAACAAGTGGCGACGGCTATGGCCGCAACCACAGCCACAACCATAACCACAACCACAACAACAACCGCAGCCTCAACCACAGCCACAGCCACAACCAACAACACGGAATGCCTCGGGCTTGCGAGCACACGTCCACATACGGAGACCTTGAAATAGGGAATGTACTGCACCGGCGCCGCGTCTTTGGGGAGGCCATCAATCACCGCATCGACGGTGGTCACAGGTACGGTGGTAGAAGGGTGGGCCGTGAACTTCTTTGCCGCCTGCTTGCCCTCGCGGAGCCCACCCTGTGCCGAAGGCCCGGGTGCGGCTGCATTGAAGTAGTATGTGGCTGTGCCGGTGTAGTTGGCAGCTGCCACACGGACGAGCTCAACACCGGCAAAGATCTGCCGCAGCTCCGCCAGCCCGTTGGGGGCTTCGGTTAGGGCGTCGGCAGCGAAGTTGTTGGGCTCCATCAGCAACAGGCGATTGCGGGGGGGAGAACACTGGGCCTGTGGCGCAGAAGGGGCCAGAGGAGCAACGCGGCGGCAGACGGAGGCATAGAGGGTCAGACCGGGGCCTGTGGATAGTGAGGCCGATGCGGGGCCAGCCTCTGGCTACCGATCCTCTTCACTGGTTTGTTGATATGTGTCTCTGGCTTTTGCAAACTCTGCCCCCTCCCTCTCAACTGGTGGTCCTGCGGGCCCTTCCAGAACCCACCTCATGGGCCTGCGGCCTGTGCAGGCCGCGTGGCAGACACGAAACATGGTCCCTAAGCCTCGCTCAGGTCACCCCGTCCTAACCCTCTTTGAATCTGGCAGCCGGCACCCCTTAGAAGATCAGTGCGCACTGGTCTCCCTTTATAGATGTCCCGCGGAGGCCATTGCTGGTAAGACCCTGACCAGCGTACCAAAAGAAGTCACTTTTACCTATAAAGTGGCAATTGGGAGAATTCCCGTCACTTTTCTTGATTTCTATGGTGGGCAAACTAGCATTAGGAGTGCAACAAGAGACTGCCTTAGGGGGATTTGATCTCAACTATGGCCATTTCTAGTGCTTTGGTCAACCAAAATCACCCCCTCCTCGCACGAACGAAAAACGCCCACGTATATTGGGCCAGGCGCGTTGCTCAGCGATTGATTCGGGGATCTGACCTGGGGCCCTTTTGCGTTTGGGTGCCAACACTACACACACCACAGGCACTCTGTTGCCTACACCCATAGCGACGCCGACAGTGATTCGATGGCTCGTCGAGGAGGGGCATCCCTCACATGCGCTCCATTGCACTGGCCGATGCCGTTTGGTATGTGCGTGTGTGTCGTGTGGGGCGGGGGGATTCCCTCACATGCGCGGCATGGCACTGGCCGTGCAGCACCTTTCGATTGGACATCATCCGGATCCAATAAGCGTCCGCCCCAACGTCGACTATGAGGGGGGCATGGGCCGGATGAAGGCCGCAGGGCTTGAGGGCCGGCCAGAAGCTGTTGAGCCAGAACCGGTGGACCGCCGTCGTGCCCACGTAGTCCGTGGCCTTGAGGTACCTCCGATGCTGCAGATCACGGCACGCCTCCACCTCCGAAGCATTCGGGACGTGCAGGTTCACGGCCCCGGCCTTTGGCGCAGGCAGGAGGGTGCTCCAGAAAGGCACCGCATCGGTGTTGGGGGCCAGCTGGGGGTTAGCGGCGGCACCGGATGCAGCGGTGCTCGCCCCGGCAGCGGCACCGGCACTGGAAGCGGCGCTCGGGGCGGCGGCGGCAGGAAGGGGGGGCAGAGCGTGCGGCGGTGGGGGACGTGCAAGGCCCCCAAGGCGCCACTGCAACGCGATGTAGAACGCGATGGTGAGGCATATTGCGATGACCAAGGGCTTCCGCAGGGCACTGGCAGCGCTTGAAGAGGGGCGTAGCGGGGGCGGTGCAGGCGGAGCGGGGTCGGAGGTCTGCGGCGGCCGAAACCTGCCCGCCATCGAGGCAGCCTCAGAGGCCTGTGCGGGGGGCTGCCAACGTCGGGGTCATGGCACGGGTGCCATGACAGCAAAGAGGCTGTGAAAAGGCGCAATTCACGACCTGCCCAGCACCGGTCTTATTCACGCGATGGCACGCCTCAGAGAACACACTTCATTACCTGTACCCACCTCATGTGCAGCATACCTCACAAAACATCACCAAAGCCACGACACATACTCGTAGCCCATACCTACAACGCGCAACCCCCGGAGACATAACGGCAACGCATGCCTAGAATCCTCCTGGGCCTGCAACCCAGACCAAAGACCCATGTCTAAAAAAAACCATATCCACAACACACGCACACACCTACCCACACCTTTCTGACACCTGCACCGACAAAAATGTGCAATGCCTAAATATCTTGATCTCAACAATCAACCCGTAGCCTGTGGCCCAATGGCATTGCCCTACATCAAGGAGTGGAATGCCCTTGCAGACACCCTGCCCCACCTTCCCCTGCCGGGGATGTTTTGTATCCCCCGTTGACTGCCCAGAGAGTGCTGAGCCGAGATGTGTTGCGAAACCACGTGCTGACCAACTGGCCTGTCTCCAAGAGTTCTGTACGGATGTGCGGAAGGGCAACCGCACCCATTGGAACACCCGCGTTGGCCCCTTGACCAATTCTGCCTTGTGCCTTCTGTCTTCCCGGTGCAGAAGGCAAATGGACAAGATGGCACCTCAGCAAACCATCGTTGGGTATCTGCACTGAGTGTGCCAGCAGAGAAGGGAGTAAACATGTGGAAGTGCAAGAAGCCCCTCTTTGTGCCTTGGATACCCTCGGAACCGTGACCCCGCATAGCCGTGCTGAAACCCTCCATTCCCCACATATCGACGCATTGAATGGTGGTCAAGCCGAGCACTCCAGCAGCAGCGGTCCCCGATATTTTCAGGGCAGAGGTCGGCCGCGGGCTGTGCGACGAGATGGCATGTTCAAATCATACCCATGGCTGTGTATACCTAAGCTGGCCAAAGCAGGCTGGAACAGCAGCTCCCCCCTCGGCCTGAAAATACCACTGCCCCAGGGGAGGGGCACAGAGGGTGAATTCAACGATCCCCTGCCTGGAAAGCCAACTGGAATATTTATCATGTCACAGCATGACTTGCATGAAAAAAGCGGGGCAGTGGCTGTAGTCTTTAACTTGAACTCTGACAACTGCTTTTACCGACCCCCGGGAAAAAAAGAAAGCACAAAGCTTGTGGTCCAGGTCCACTTGTGCACAGCCATTGGCGAGGCCCATGGTTGGATTGAATTCTGGGCCATACAGAAATCATAGCATAGCGCGTGCGGATGGCAAAGCTTGTGCGGCCATGTGTCCGTTTCTTTCACCCTTTACTTCGCAGTCCTCACAATTCCGGTTTTACAGCGTCGATAGCCTTGGAAAGCACCTCTGCACGTCCGGCTTGCCCTCTAGGGACAGGCACAGCGCAAAATCAAAAGTAACCTGAGACACTCGGTACGTCGCTTGGGCCGCAATTGTTGAGCACTGGGTGACAAGGCCCAGGGAATGAATCACTGGTCCAAACTGGGAAAGATGTGCAGCATTGCAGTGACTGAGATACAAGTGTGACAGCACTCACCCTGACTATCCAAACTGGCCCTCCCTACAACCTCGCCCTTGGCCCTCTGCTGCCCTGTGAACTGGTCTTGTCTTCCTGCGAAATTCCGAGGCACTACCACCCCAAAATCAGCATAAGCTCCACACACACACAATTCATTTCGCCGTTGTGTGTAGGAGTGTGGTCGACCCCAGTTCTGACTAGGGAGATATCTTCGGCAAAGCCAATGAAAGCAGAGGGCCACATTAGAACAGAGGTCCCCGAGACGCTATTTGGGACCCTTGGGCCAAGTTCTTGCACTGCGTGCGCACTGCGTGCATACTGCGCACGCAGAGGCTAGGATACTCACCCAAGAATACCTGTCACTTGTCTAGTAGCACGGAGAAGCGGCAAAGCCCACATGAGAACAACGAAACTGCCTTCAGCTTGGTAATCCACTGTCGTTATGAACAAGCCACTCAGCCTTGTAAAGTACAACTATGCAAGGGCATGCAAGATGCACACATGTTCAAGTGGCAAGTGCCACACTCGGATATATCACCAGGACGGTGGCCACGCAATTGGCAACAAACACCGTCATCATTTTCCTCCTCCTCAATGGTTGCCTCCTCCTGTGCCCATACAGACTCAGGCACCTGAGGCCAAGGTCCATAGGGTTGATACCTAGTTTGTCTGCGAATGCAATACTGAGTAAGGTGGAGCAAAATACGCACATGGCCATGCAGCTCCTCTGCAGAGCGTGTCGAGACATCGCGGACAATCCTCCATTGCCACAACCGTGCAAAGAGGTGCTCCACCCTTGCACGATAGACGCCATGGGCATCATTATACCCTTATAGACGCCGTCATGCGCACCTATTTCAAAATCGAAAAACTGCCCATGTGTTCGCAAAGGAGCACGCTGATCCCAAATCATAACATCCGCGGAGGTTCCGGGCATAAGGTCACATATCCATACTGTATTCCCGAGATTGTCCGCAGCCACGGTTATCTTATAAATGTGGCCTGCGTACTTGGGATTAAAACGGACATCCGACAAATCTCCACCCACCGAGCATATCACCACATACCAGGCTGAGGGTGCCTGTTTGATATTTGGCAACAAACATGGGAGAGGCATGAACACATACAAAGGCGCAACGCAACGGAACACAACACATTGTTTACTTCCTACAACAATCCCATTGACATTCACATCATCCTTTCTTCGTATTGCTCGGACCTTGCTCATTGATTTTGCTCTTCAAATGCATCCTTAGGAGCAACAAAGCGTGGATTGCGAGTCCCTAACCCCAACTCAAGGGGCCACACAACAAAGTGTGGATTAAGAGTCCCTAACCCCAACTCAAGGGGCCACGCAACAAAGCGTGGATTTCCAGTCCCTAACCCCAACTCAAGGGGCCACGCAACAAAGCGTGGATTGGATAATTGGCCCGGTTTCCTCAATAACACCGGAAGGTTGAAGGCCCAAAGTAACGCTCACTCAAAGGTGCCCTGCGCGCACCCGGTGCGCGAACGCCCATGCAGGGGAGGAAATAGGGGGAAATGGTTGAAAATGGGCAGAAATGGTTGACAATTCAAACATGCCACATCCTAAATGCATAGGAAGCTAAAAAAACCCTGGTACGGAACCAAAAACTTGTGAAAAGGGGCCAAAACTAGGGTTCCAGTATTTGCCGGCATCGAAAACTTCGCACTGCGTGCACGGCATTCCCTTGAAATATAGAACAGGCCGGCCTCAAATCTGCGACCTCGTGGGAGAAACCACGGCAAATAAACAATAGCCAGGCGTGGTTTGCGGGCTGATAACTGCAATCCAGTCCACCCACTTCCAACGAGAGGAAGAGGCCACACAACGCAACACCAAAATCTGGATGGCATTATGCGATGGTAACACTGCTCCCACTTGTCCCATGCGCAGTGCTTGCTCCACACAAAGCATGAAGCATAAAGCAGAAAGCAAGGAACAGAGCAGCATGCAGCAGAACCCAGGGTCTGAGATCACAAGCCTCACAGGATAGCATTGAAAATGCCCAACAACAGCATAGACTGATGTGCCTGACACAGCGTCAGCGCTGAAAAACTACAGCTTCTGGGGTTATAGTAGCAGGCACTCTCATCAGTATGTACACCGGATGGATGATCAGTCAAAATGCAAAGAGATCACAAAATTAGGGTGGCATAGCACCTTTCTGCAGGGGCCATAACAGGTCACAGACGGCCAGGGCACAGCATATGGAGGGACACAACGACGCCACTGCTCCGTTTTGGTCATCCGCTGTGGCTGCCCAAACAAAACATACCATCCCTCAGATGGGCAACTAAGGACAAGGGACTGCATAGAACGTTCACACACACACACACACACCCGCACACACACGCACACACACACCAGCGTCGAGGAGAGCATATCCCTCCTGCTAAATGCAAAGTGGGTATGCTGTTTATGCCTGGCAGTGTTTCACAGAAGCTTCTGTGAACACAGATCAATGAGTAACGCCTCCCATCCGAAAAAAGACGTACGGGGGCCACAAAGTCACGCACTATTCAATGATCTCATACGCGCCCAACGCCTACATATAATAACGGCACGAGGGCTTGTGGGACGTGTTGCCATTCTGGCGAATCTTATTGTAGTCGGCCAGACACAGCCAACAGAACTCGTACCCACAGCCCCCCGCCCGCTTCTGGCAGGTCATGTGGTCGCAACCATCGGTCTTCTCAATGCCGTGATGACACTTGGGGCATCGCTTGATCTGGCCCCCGTCGAGGGCCTGCAAGAGAGCCACCTCTTCCGACGCCTTCGCGTCGCTGTCGTACTGCGCGCACGTCCGGCCCGCATGCCACACGCAGCGGTGGGTAAAACAGGTCCGGGTGCCACAGGATTGGCACGAGAAGATGGGCTGCCGGTCCCTGTCGGGATGGAGTTGCCCGTTGCCGCACCCGGGCCGGGCACACCACAGAAATTCCGGCATGGCCTCCAGCGTCCGGAGCAGCAGCAGTCGGTCGTACTGCTCGAAGTCTGCGGCCGACGCCTGCCGCTGGACGTCCCCGTAAGTCAGGGTGGCCCCGCACTCGGCCGAGGCGACGAGGGGGCACCGGATGTCGGTGACCTGGCCCTTGCCGCGCACCTCCTCGTGGATGTGGCGTTGCACGCACTGGTGACAGATGGTCCGGGGATGCGTGCATCCCTCCGCGACCTTCTCCCCCGATGGCGACCACTCTTGGCAGCACACGGGGCATTCAACGGAGGTCTTGAGGGTCTCGGGGGAGGTGTCCGGAGCATTCGGGGCTGCCGGCGCTTGGGACGAGGCGCTTGGAGGATCACGCGGGCCTGAGGAACGGAGGCATTCGGGGGAGGTCCATCGGGACCACAGCAGTGAACTTCGTCAGCCACTACAGGGGGTGGACGGCTCCGGGTGGACGTTGAAGGACGAGCACCGGCCATAATCCCGTGGATTGGACGTGTGGAGAGACTTCGGCCCTCGGTCGATGAGGTCTGGGCTGTTCTAACAGGCTGACGGCACGTGTCCAAACTGACCAGTGTCTTCAATGCGACGTGCCTGACGACCCTTTGTCAGGCATCCGCGCTCACTGCCACCGAACTCACCAACTCACCAAACCAGGATTTTGGAGTCTGGAAGAATGGGGGGTTTGGAGAAAATTCGAGAAAAAGGGGGGGAAATGGGGGAAAATCGAGAAAAATGGGGGGGCAGGGGGGGAACTGGGGGGGGGGGGGGGGATGGAGAAATGGCGAGCAAAGCACACGGGATGTGGGTTGTGGAGGATTGTGGCAGGATGTGGTCCAGGAAAATGGGAGAAAAATGAGACGAAGTACCCATTTTTCACAGTCCAATTTTGCTCATTTTCCCGGAGGTCGAAAATCTTCCCCGCAGTCCCGTTTGTAAAAATCAGGTCACCGCACTCACTGACGGAAAAATGGGAATTTCTGCCACTCACCGACACTCATCGCCACGGCAGCTGGTGCGGATGCTTTGTTTTGTGGGTCCTGTTGTTCACATCACAAACACCCTTTCAGTCTTGCATTCTCGGGGATCCCCAACAAAGGGGAGCAAAATCAGAAGTGTTCCCCAACAAAGGGGAACAAAATCAGAATTGGCTGCCTCTCAGGGGCCCAAAAGAGAGCGGAAATGCTACATCACCCCTGCATTCTCGGGGATCCCCAACATAGGGGAACAAAATCAGAAGTGGCTGCCTCACCCCTACCTTCTCGGGGGCCCAAAAGAGGGCGGAAGTGCTACGTCATCCCTGCGTTCTCGGGGGTCCACTACAGAAGGGGAGGGAAACAAAAATGGACCGCGCCGGGCTCCTGGAAAAAATCCCATAGTGGGGGTCCTTAATGGGGGTCCTTAGCGAAAAAAAATATTGGTCCTGAAGGACCACCCTGCCTCACCAGGCCAGTGGAAAAAAGCCCCTCAGAGCGGGGGACAAGATCAGAAGTGGCCAACAAGTGGCCTGAAAGTTCTAAAGCCTAGTTCTTTTGTTTTTACTAGGTTCTGAAACCTAGTAAAAAAAAGTTTTTTTTTACTAGGTTCCCGATACCTAGTAAAAAACTAGTGAACCTAGTAAACTGTTACCTAGTAAAAATTTTTTTTAAAAATTTGTTTTTACTAGGTTTTACTGCAGACCCACCCCGCAGCTAGCTGCCTCCAGGAATGCCCGCCCTACTGCCTAACAGCCTTGTGAGCATGGGGGACCCCCCCCCCCCCCCCCACACCTCGGCGGCACCACCGGCCCGCACTTGGCAACGCCCACGGCGCACCACCCGCGGCCATTCCGCTCCCAGTGGCTCCAGACCTCCTCCCCGGGCGAAGGAATACCCGCGTGCAACGGCGGCCGGCGGGCAGGGGCACAGAAACGCGCGGCGATTGAGCCCCGGTAATCAGAGAGCCCCGGACCAACACCTGCGTGAATCACACCCGCAGCAGCGCCACGCTGACGCGCAAAAGAGGCACATACACCACAGGCCACCGGCAGGGGCACAGCCACAGCGCCCGCGATCCCCCGTGAGTACTGGCCACACGGAGAAGGACGAAGACCAGCCCCGCAACGGGGGAGCGGCGGGCCAGGCGCACGCAGGCGTGGACCCGGGGCGTGCCTTGAGCACAGCACCACCTCTTGGGACTCACCCCGCAACTCCCACGCCGGGCAATCACACAAGGGCAGCGCCTGGCGCCTGCTTCGACCCACCACCAGCGGGACCGAACAACACGCACCATGTGAGGCTGGCGGCTTCATTTTGCGGACCCACACCAGCCAAGCGCGAGTCTGGGGCAGGTCATCCGATACTTGATGCCCGGTGGCTTGTGCCCTGTGCCTCTGCCTGTGGCTTCCGGGCCTGTACCTCTGCATGTGCCTGGGCCCTGTGCTCGTGCTACTGTCCGTGAATGTGCCTGTGTGTGTGCCTGTGCGTGTGTCTGTGCTGGTGCCCTACGGTGGGGGGGGGGGGGTTTCGTGCCCAGTCAGTTTTGCGGTAGTAAATTTCGCTGCGGGAAATTTTGCGGAAGCCCGTGGATTTCGTGTGGTAAATTTTGCGGCCAATTTGAGATGTGAAATTCCCCGCACGAAATTGACTGCCCCTGACATCCCCCCCGCACCCCCCATATGCCTGTTCCTGTGCGGGTCCCTGTGCCTGTGTGCCCCCTGTGGGCAAAAACAATCTGCCGAGCAAACCAAGATCTGCCCTGGTTTGTACCTGGGCTCAAGGCCTGTGCCGGCGAGT